>JAODAL010020434.1:0-69441 GCA_025379985.1 Phyllomedusa bahiana
AAAAAGGTAACCCAAAGGGGACGTGAGGAAACCTGAAAAAGTGCAGAGGGGACCATGGAATGGGAATGAGTATCCAGCAGGCAGATACAGAGGAAAGTCCAGAAGGCAGAAAACAAATAGAAGTCCAGATGGCCAGAAAGCTGTGCAGGAACACATACATGCATAACAAAAACTCTGGCACTGAGGGAAACGACAGGCAGAGCTAAATAGTTCACCCAGTGATGGCAATCAAGAGCAGCTTTGCTTGTTGGAGTCAAGTACTTAACTGTTACCCTGCTGCAAGGTACAGAAAGCACTTGACTATCCATAGCACAGCCACAACCAATGTCAAACGGCATGTAGTAGATGATGTCATACGGATCGTGATAGTAACACTGCATTACCGGCCTCCACTGACAAAACACAATGGTGGTCAGTAACCAAGAAGGCAAGAGTGCAAAGAAAAGGCCTGTATTAGGTAAAACATATGTATTTTTTAGTAACATCCATTTTGAAAATTGCTTTCTTTACAGCACATTTCCCTTTCAGCAGCACTTGCTGTGATGGGAATAACCCTTTAAGGTTTAACACCCTGGTTCAGTATCATAACAAGTATATACTGAGCCGTTTGAGGATGTTTACACTCCATCCTTTGTTCTTGATGAGTTGTTTTATATGCATTCCAAGCTATATTCCTCAAATGTAATATTATGTACGTGAATGCTTGATCCATACTTCTGCAATTGTACTCAATATGTAGATATCTTGGTAACATTTTCATGATGACTTTCCAGCATTTATATTAAAATAAATATTCTACATAATTGGGCACCACAGTTCCATATTCTAATCTATGTTTAATTGTTTTCTATAAAATATAAATACAAATTGTAATTGCTCCAGAACCATCGAATAATATCTGTAAAAATACATCAATTTTTTTTAGATGTAATGAAGGTGTTTTCTCCGGGTTTTCATACATTTGAAAAAATATTTTCCAGCAAAGTAGGCTTATAGGAGGACGCTGTAACAGTACAATAACCTGGGATGACATCTGAGTTACAGTTATGACACCATAATGAACAGTTTGCATAGCAGTAATAATCCAAATTAGTTTAATGAACGTATAGCACCAAGTTTATGTAATATAGTTAAAGATAAGCCAGAACAAATGCAGTCACAAGGTTTCCCTTGAAATAAGATTACAATCTTGCTTTTGGTTTCCTTTCTTTTAGAGGATTTGACTGTTTAAATCTTAATGGCTGCAGGAGCCACATATCCTCCAAGCATGATTGATCACCTGCTAGTAAAGTCTGCTATACATGTTCTCAGTGAGATTTCCTGAGATAAGAGGAACTGACAAGATTAGCTGACTCTTGTTTTGCTACAACACTTACTTACTAGTATCCGATATGTTTAATCTCACTTTAAGACTTTGTGCCTAAATTAAATGGTCAACAATGCAGAGTAGCAAATTCTCAATTCTAAGCCTATGTGTGTTTAGCAGTGTTCATATGCTTGTGACATAGAGTTGGATTTGATACAGAACAAGATTTATGTGAAATGCTTGTCACATTAATCCCATTTTGGGAGTGAGGCATACTAGCAAGCATAAACATTTTACTTCCCATCCATCTGCTGCAATCATAATATATTATGATCCCTTAATTCACCCTCAGTTATCCAAACAAATAGCATTGTACACATTGTACATTAGGTACATTTGTGAAATGCTCGTATTCTTTTCAAATATATACATGAAACATAACAGCAATTGGTTCAGTGCAATCAATGAAGGCGTTCAGCAAGAAATAACCCTGAAATGTATGAAACATGGGAAATGAAAACTGATTTGTTCCTTAATCTGACTTTTTGCTTTATTTGTATTATTTTTAGGTGAATGATAACGCCTGTGTTATCTAAATGTTGTGATTTATGATTATGTGCATGTTTAAGCTACATTCCTTGAATATTCCCTTAATAAGCCATTGTTTCAAGGCTTTCTCCCAAAGGTTTGCTTTACTTTAACAATTCTTTAACATGTTTTCTCAATCAACCCTTTCTATTATTCACTTGTACTGGGGTTTTATATGTGGCATTGCTTTAATTTAATAAACTGGGGCCTACAGCATGTTTATTTAAGGTCTAGTTCTGTGGAATCACTCTTATTGGGGTGGTTGTTCTGCAGAGAAAAGTAACGTATTCCCCCCTCCCCATAAGACCCAGGGTGTTAGGAAGACATTTTTTTCCCACTGAAGAGCCCATCACTACCCTGAGGAGAGACAGAAAGCAAGAGAAGGAGGAGAGAGACAAAGAGTAACAGGAGGAGACACAGAAAGTAAAAAGCATAGAAGAGAGGCAGAAAGCAAGAGGAAGAGAAGAGAGACAAAAAGCAAGAGGAAGAGAAGAGAGGCAGAAAGCAAGATACAAAGACGGGAGGCAGAAACTAAGAAGCAAAGAAAAGAGGCAGAAAGCAGGAGGAAGAAAAGATAGGTAGAGAGCAGGAGGCAGAAAGCAGGAGGCTAAGAAGAGCGGCAGAAAGTAAGAAGCAGAGAAGAGAGGCAGAAGGCAGACAATAAAAAGTGGAAAAGACAGGCAGAAAGCAGGAAGCAGAAAAGAGAAGAAGAAAGCAAGAGGAGAAAAAATAGAGAGAAAACAGGGGAAGAGAAAAGAGGCAGAAAGTAAGAAGCAGGGAAGAAATGTAGTAAGGGCTTTTTCCCACAGCATGGTATTTTGGTAGTTTTTTTCAGACAGTTTGTGTTTTTAAAAACCATCTGAAAACCGAAATGCAACGCTCCCCCATAGACTTTAATAGAAAATCCATTTAGCAGTCCCCATTGAATGGATTTTCCACGGTTTCTTACACTGCTGGCATTCCAAAAAAAGTAGAACATGTTCATTCTTCTCTCCAGTTTTCGGGCCGAACATGAACATGTGGGTGTGGCCTTGCCAAAAGCCTGCGTGCCAAAAAAAGACAAAATACTAGTTGCAAAATCTGACCGGTATTTGGTCTTTGCCTTGGGAATGCACCATAAGAGGCAGAGAAGAAAGGCAGAAAGCAAAATGCAGAGAAAAGAGGCTGAAAGTTAGAAGCAGAGAAGAAAGGCAGAAAGCAAGAGGCAGAGGAGACATACAGAAAGATGGAAAAAGCAAGAGGAAGTTATGAAGCAGAGAAGAGAGGTAGAGAGTAAGAAGAAAATAAGAGAAGCAAATAGTAAGAAGAAGAGAAGAGAGGCAAAGTAGAGAAACAGAGAAAAGAGACAGAAAGCAAGAGGCAGAGAATAGAGGCAGAAAGCAAGAGGCAGAGGAGAGAAGCAGCATACAAGAGGCAATGAAAAGAGGCAGAAAGCAAGAGGAAGAGGAGAGAAGCATAAAACATAAGGGAGAGTGAAAGAGTCATGTGTAGCATGTGCAGTCATGTCCAGTAGATGTAAGGTGGGCCAAAGGCATCACCTTCACTGATGGACCCCAAGAATAAACTCCAATGGTGGGCCCCAAGAATAAACTCCACTGAAGAGCACCTGAGTTCAACACTGACTATGACAGTTAACAAAGACTATCCGAGCATGCTATTATTCATGCACAGTATCCTCTAGGATGTATCATAGAGGATACATCAAATAAATATGTCTGTTTTTCAGCTATGCTTAGCGAAGCTACGAACTGGTAATAGATTGGTGGGCTATGTCACTAGATCTGCAACAAAGCCTCAGTAAGGACATCATACATCAAATAATAAGATTTGGACTTTGACTGCAAAATAATCTTTATAATGATAATTTAAAGGTATTCTACTGTTTGAGAGTACTAGTAAACTGTAATGTATTAAATAGTATTCCTACCATTAGATGTGTCAATTTTTCTCTCTTTCTTACATAAAGAACATCAAACATGACAGGATAACAGAATGATTATTAAAATACTGTATTGACTTGGACTTCAACTTTTTTAAAAGGCCAAATTAAATTTTTTATCAGTCATATATGCTAGGGATTCTTGCATTCCTCCAATGACAAAGACACAGAATGCCTACATTCAATCAATATTGGTATCAGCAGAAATTCTAATTTTACTTAACTTTTCATATTGACTTAACTTGTGTGTTGCCATATGATGCGTCATAAATGCTTGAAAAGTAAGGATCCCAGCCCTAGTACCTAATTTGTCAGGATGACAGGGATACCCTGGCCTTGTGCATTTGCCTCAGTGAAGACATTATATCTTGTTTTTGTATCTTCCAAGGACTTCAATCAAGAAAGCTATACATAAATGGGCCATCTCTTCACTAACACCAATTGCTATTTCAGATCAGGGGACGTGTAGATACCAGTAGTGAAAATCCCACCTTTCAGGTGTTATGGAATATCTAGTGCATTAGATATGAATAGCCTTTGAATCACTTTCAGCATAATAATAATGATTTACATTACTGGGTGCTACAATATCAGGCCAGACCAGATTGCTATAAATCACATTAGAGAGAACTATTTATTATTAGATTATAGCAAAATAACTCCAGGCAAAATCTTATGAATTTCCAAAACTTCATAAGCCAAGTTTGAAAACAAAGCTTTAGTTTAACATGCATAACTTTGTTTTTCGAATAGAAGATATAAAAGCATAGCCATAGCAAATGCAAAATACATTCCATTTAATAGAAAGAACATCTTCAAAAAAAAGTTTGAAATTGTTATGTTTTACTTCACTAGCCAAACAATGATATGACTATAATCAAAACATGGAAGATCTGAATGTGACGTACTAAATAATTGGTTCTGTAACTTTTGTAAGTAAAGCCAAATGCGAGAATTAGATGTAGTAAAATTCCAAAAAGCTGAAAGGTTTAGGCTTGAGTCAAGCCTGTGTGAATGTGAAATGTTTTTCTGCATCTCCTTATGATGTGTTAATACTGCACTTTTCATTTATGCTTTACACTGTGTGAAAAGTTCTATAGCATTAAGACTTTCCCAGTCAAGGGTTTGTGCCAAAACCATAAACCTGGAAGATTTTTCATGGTTTTTAAACTCTTCTTGAATGCATAATGTTAACTTTAGACTCACAATTGTATTAAACCTTTACAAATCATTTCACTAAACTGACTGGCCATAAACTTGATACCTGAGTCATGTTTAAGGCTTTTAAAGGGTCATTAATTGACTTACACAGTAGCCACCTCCAGATAGTGCTGGGGAGAAAATGTATTTCCTTCTGGTAGAAAACTATATTTCATACTATTCCCAAAAAGCATTGCTTTAAAGTTTTATTCCCTTATTGTTTGATCTCTTTTGAGGAAATGTACCCAACAAACTCATAGCATATAAACCTATGATGATTCATCAACTGGTACTGCACTTCTGGCCCTCACATCACTAAGGGCATGTCCCCACGGCAAGGGTTTTTGGCCGGTTTTTCAGCCAGTTTGCGGTTTTTCAGACCGCCTGAAAAACCGGCCGAAAATTAGCACAATTGTGCTCTATAGAAAACCCGTGCAGCTGTCCCCACTGCACGGGTTTTCCGCCCGGCAGTTTTGCCGCCCGCGGTCCGCTCAAAAAGCATTGAGCATGTTCATTTTTCCGTCCGGTTTCCGGACGTAATATGAACACCGCAATGGGAGGGGGGATGGCTTTTCTCCGCTCATCGTGAAGAAAAGCCGTCACCCCGCGGCCGTGGGGACAGCCGCAAAACAGGACAAATACCAGCCGGCAAACTGGCCGATATTTGTCCTGTGCCGTGGGAACGCAGCCTAACATTTAGAGCAAAATAAAAATAGGATAACTTACACAAGAAAGTGTTGTCAAGAACATAAATGTTTTATTAGTTTCGATCTGTACTTGTTACTGATAGAGAACTACAACTTGGATGATGTATGTTATCATCACTGCTATATGTTTTTAAGTGAATCAAAACTAGCAGAACAGGAACATATTGTTTCCCTCTACTTTCTCCCATTCTTCAGATAATGTTGGTGTCCTAGTTTTCTACTCAAAAATGAGAACACCACATGAAATCCATATTTATAATATGCTACACAGGAGGTCATTATTATTTTTCACTCCTATAGTTTTAAATATGGAAAATATGCCCAAGTCATTTTTACTAGAGGTTTAGCATAAAAAGACGAGTTAGACCACAAAGGATTAAGATATGCATAGACCCATGTGAAATGCCTATGAGACCTAAAGCTAGTCATCTAACTAGAAAGCGCACATGCTTAATTTACTGATTGTTGCTATGACTACCAAGGTACAATGTTACCCTTCTCAAATCAATTATAGTTATAACTATTAACATTGACATTCAAAATAGGCACAAACAGAAGTTTGCAACACAAAAAGTTTTGTTTCATTTGAATTTTTTTTTTCATTAAATCTGCAACTTTAATATTTATTTTGTCTGTTGATGGAATTTTAGTCCATATGATAAACAATACTAAAATAATGTTTTTGAATCATTACAGTGGCTGTTATACAACAAGTTGGTAATTGGATGTCTTTCCCATTTAGTCTCATATTTTGCATTTGTGAAATGCTGACCTTGTAGAAAATTAAAACCTTACTCTGCAAATCTTTAAAATTACACACAGAAATCTTTTTTATTGGGTCTTATGCTTTTTCTACATAGAAGATTGGACTAATAATTAAGACGACTGAATGTGGTCCATAATATGACCTTTCGAATATGTGATATCTAATTGAGTTTAAAATAACTTTTTAAAATACAGTAAAGTGATTGCTTAATTAAAATTTCTTCTTTTATGTAATGTTAGTTGAATCATTCACTTGCATTTGCAAGTTGCTTTTATGTGTCTTTTCCCCTGTCTAGAAATGTATACATGGAGCAGCACTTCCTAATGAATTTGAGCATGTAAAGACTGCCCAAGATTCATTGTTCCCACACTTACAGGTGCATTGGTCTTTTTATCATAATAATATGGACTAAGACATAGGCAGCTAGACAGTCACAATATATTGAAACATGATATTAAATAAAATTGCATTTACATTGTAATGGAACCTCTTTTGTATATTTAAGACTTCATATTTTTTAAAATTTGTAAACAATATACAGATGTGGAAAAAGGTCAAAGCTGGACTCACTTTATAAAAGGAGAGAATATGTTTAATAACCGCTTTATTTGTTTCTTTCATTCATTTGTACAGCACTGTTATATTCCAAACAGGACTGACGGAGATTGTCATTATTCACAATGGTGCCTGTTCCCAGTGGGGTTCACAGTCTAATTTTTAGACTAACCTATCAGTATGTTTTTGGAGTGTGGGGAAAACCAAAATACCTGGTTGAAATCCACACAAGCACAGGAAGAACATACAAATTATTGCCAATGTTGTTGTCCTTAAAGGGATTTGAACCAGAAACTCATTGCTGCCCCCATGCTGCCCATACTAAATAATAACAAATATTGTGAATACAGAAAAAGGACACACTCACATTATATCAGATGATGTTAATCGCTATAAAGAAGATAAGTTCTCCAAGTAAGCCTGCCATGCATCTAATCCCCACATGAAAGATCTATTTAAAATGTTTTAAATCACCACATAATTTGGACTTAAAGACATTCAACTAAGCAGAAAAATAAAATAAAAAATCATTGAGGTAACTTTAATGGTTTTCAATAAAATGTCAAGCACATTTGGTGCATTTTATGACTACCTAGGCTATTTATGTAACAGTAATTTGATGTGTGTTGCAATTTTTGAGAAACCTAGTATTATAAAACAATTTTCATGCAGATTAAGATGAATTTATTGTAGTTTTATTCTCCCCACATGAAAAAAAAATTGTGACATTTTTTATTTTGGGTGTAGTGTTGAGCGATTACGTTGGCCATCGACATCGGTCGATCATCATCGACATGATAGTCGATGGTCGATGGTAGATTATGAACGATGACCATTAAAGTCTATGGGAGAGCAACAACACCTTCATTCTTACACCCAAACAGGGCTGGAGAAGCTGGAATTAACATCCCCAACAGTCAAATGAATACATGCTACATCTAAGGCAACACACTTAGGTTATAAAAGCCACAGAAAAAAATCACAGACCATTCACTATCCCTGTCTTGCACCACAGCATGACCCTTAAACCTGCATGACCCAGCCACAAATTAAAAAGTGCCAGAAGGCAGTATGATTTGAACCATCATTTTACTTGAACTGGACATTGAATATCCCTGTCCTGGAACGCAGCATGAGCCCCAAACCTGCATGACCCCCAGATTTAAAAAGTGCCGGAAAAAGGAGTCTTTCAACCACCATTTTAGTTTCACTGGACATAGACTATCCCTGTCCTGGGCCACAGCATGAGCCCCAAACCTGCATGACCCCAGATTAAAAAGTGACGGAAAAAGGAGTCTTTCAACCACCATTTTAGTTTCACTGGACATTGACTATACTTGTCCTAGACCACAGTATGACCATTAAACCTGTCTGACCCCCAAATTAAAAAGTGCCGGGAAAAGGAGTCTTTGAACCACCATTTTAGTTTCACTGGACATTGACTATACCTGTCCTGGGCCACAGCATGAGCCCCAAACCTGCAATGACCTCAGATTAAACAGTGCCGGAAAAAGGCACTTTCAACCACCATTTTAGTTTCACTGGACATATACTGTCCCTGTCCTGGGTAGCGCTTGCCCCTCCGTATGAGTGCGGACCAATTGAGCTTCACTTGGAAATACTGGTGGTTAATGCTCCTGTTTCCACCCAGGTGCCCTTTTTCTTGCATTCTTTTTCTCATTTTACTCAACGTGCTGTAGGAAATTGTCTCTGTACTTTGTTCTCTGTCCGTGCTCCATACTCCATGTCCTCTGAATAACCTACATCTGGTGAAGTTTTCCTGTACCTCCCTTGTACAATTCAGAGGAATTTTTTTACCAGCTATTTTGTACATGCAATTTTTTAGTAGTTTAATTCTAGAAAACACATTTTTTAAATAGGATGGAATCCCACCATGTCTTTGTTTGTCTTTTTTAAATTTGTTTTTAAAGGGGTTTGCCCCTCAATACGGGGATTGATACATTTAAAAGATCTTGAAAAAACAATCATTTTGCAATTTGTGCCCCATTAAAGTGTCCTACCTTTTTCCTGTTTCTAAACAGAAACCCATCCCCCTTAAACCACTCTTAAACAATTGGAAGAAAAAATTCTGAAAAACCCCCAATTTTTTAAAATAGGACCTGTAGTATACTGCATGTAAACAGCAAAATGCCCCCAAAAATTCAAAACATAAAACCCATAACCACTTTTGAAAATTTGGTGAAGAACAAATGCGGGTTGGGAAAAAAACTTTTTTTTTTAAAAAGGGACCTGTGTATAGCTGCAGGGCACAGAAAAATTTGCCCCCAAAAATTAAAAAACATGCCCCTTTAAAACCATTTTAGACAATTTGGGGGAAAAAATGTCGGGTTGGGAAACAACATTTTTTTTAAAAAAGGGCCCTGTAGAATGGGCAGCATTCACAGAAAACTCCCCCCAAAAAAATTCAAAGAAAGGGACCCTTGGGGCCCATTTTGGACAATTGTGAAGAAAAAAAATTTCTGTTAAAAACCAAATTTTTTAAAAAAGGACCTGTAGTAAAGCTCTTTTTCAAAGCACTTTGCCCCAAAAAAATTTAAATAAAAAGGCCTTCCCCCAGCCACTTTTAAAAAAATTGTGAGGGAGAAAATGCCACTTAAAACCCAAACATTTCCTTTTCCCAAAGGGAAACCATGATTTTTGCTGAAATCTCACAGCAACATGACCCAAAAAAAATTTTATAAATATATTTCCCTCAGCCACTTTTAAAAATTGTGAGGGAAAAATCCCCCACTCAAAAGCCAAAATTCTGTTCCAACGAACCAAAAATTAACTTAAACTCACACAACATCACCTCAAAAAAAACAAGGAAAAAGGGAATTATTCTAAGTGGGGAAAGGGAAATAGGGTGTTGCCCAAAAAACCCTTGCTGTCTTTTAAAGTCTCCTCACAGAAAAACCCAACAAATGAACGTTGGGAAAAGAGAAAAAAATTTTTGCAGAAGAAATAAATCTTTTTAAAAAAAATTTTTTTTCAAGAGGACCATTTCTGTTTGAAAGGGGAAATGTAAGGGAAAGACCCACAACTAACCCGGGGGCCCCTGGGCAATTTGGGGAGCCACAACATCATCAGAATCCATGCCTGATTCATCTTGATGAAATCAAACGATCCACTTTACCCTGTGGAAACCCGGGATGCGTTTGCTGAAATGACTCCTCCAGCGTGCTGAAGGTCCCTCAATAGACGCTGGCGGGGTTTGGGCGGGCCAACACCTCAGGGGCGTGCAAAGCCACCGGCCATTCGTCCTTTTTGGGATACCCAGAAGCTTTGGGGTTTCCGGGAAACAAAATAAAAAAACCCTCGGGGGTTTGAAAACGTAATAGTCGTGCACCATGATTTTAAAGCCTGGTCTCTGTGTTGGATTTTTGGCCCTCATTGCATGCAAAGGTGGGTGGTAAATAAAAAATTTGCCAGAGGTCACCCATTACTTCTGCCCCCTTTGGGCCTGCGGGCTGCTCCCGCGCTATGGCTATTTGGGCATCTCCCTGCTGTCACTCGCATTTTTTTCCACCGGGACTTTTGGGGAACGTGAAGCAACGCAACAATTCTCCAGTTGATAAAACAGAAAGGTCTCCTTTCCTAAATTTTAAACTCTCTATTTGGGTGGGGGGAAGGAAAAGGTGTTTTGATTTTTTGTTTTGTACCGGGGGATCCAGGAGGGTGGCCACCCATTTAACGTTTTTCTTTTTTTGGTTTCCCAAAATGCGAGGATCATTTTTGGGGGAAAATTTGGAGCATCCAAGCCTCTTTGTGAAGTGGAGCCTTGTTTTCCCAACCCTCGGGGCCCGAGGGGCACTAGCAAACTGATCTTCCTCATCTTCCTCCAAAGCCTCAAATCCCACCAACCTCTTTTCCAAGGCGGGGACTCGGAAAACTCGGTGTTTGGGAAAATACCTCCTCCTCCTCCTCCTCCCCCGCTTCCCCCGGCACAGCTTAAAACACACCCCCTTATTTCCCCTGAAAGGGCACCCTGAGAGCTGATGCGCCACCTTTGCACAAGCTCGACCCCAAACCCAAAATGCAAATTGAAACCATAAAAAAGTAAAACTGTGGGGCCCTTGGGGGATTTGACGGGAGAAACCCTCCGGGTCCGAAACTGTGCCCGGGTCTCCCTCCTCCGCCTTGGGGGGACCGGGTTTGTTTCGGGAGTGTCCAACGATCGTTCCAGAACAAAAGATCACCACAATGCTCATGCGACAAGGGAAATTGTCTGCACTGACCTTTTTTTGGTGGCTTTTTTAAAAACGGCAAGGAGGGGTGCAGAGCTCTTTCACCTGTCTCCACTCTGGGGTGGTTTCAACACCCCAATTTTCCCCACCGCTGTTGTCAGGCCATGTGTCGCTTTTTTACTGCGTAAAGGCATTGCGCTGCTCCCACAATCCCCTGGACCCTGGGAGGGTGGAATTCCACGGGGTTTCCACGTCAACATGAGCCCGGTTTTACGGGGGAGGCCGAGGGTGACGCTGCAACCAGCCAGGGGACAAAGCAGGGTTTTGAACGGAGGGAAATGCGAACTTAGACTTCGAGCCCTTTCCTTTAGCACATCCAGACCCGGGGAGCTCTTAGAAATTTTTTTAAAGAAAAAGGTTTTAAGACATGTGGCCGGGGGCAAGGGGGAATTTTGCTCCAGCCTTTCCGATCTTTAAAGGGGCCACAGATTTTCCCCTCGTTAAACCCCAAAACCACCTTGGGCCCGGGAAAAAGGGGTTTTTGGACCCAGCCAGCGCTCGGGCCCCGTTCGAAGCCGTCCACAGCTCCTTTACCGGGGTGTGGACGGGCCCCCCAAGACAGATTAATTTCAAAAACGGGCCCGGTTTTTTTCTGGGGAAGTGATGCCACCCGAGGACCTTTCGGGAAAGAAACCTGACCAACCCTGGGGGTTTTTTAAAAGCGTGCCAAGCCTGAGAGCCACCGTCACCCCCCCCGAGACATCCACCCAGCCCCCCAGTGAGCTGTAAAAGAGATATAGGGGCCCTTTTGGGCCCTGCTTACTTCCAATGTCGGGGGCAGATGGACTTTTCCCCCCCACAAAATGCAACAACCGGCTTGAAAGTTTTTGAAAACAAAGTGACTGGCTAGGACAGGGATGGCTTTTTGGCCCAAAAAAATGCCTGCTCGGCAAACTTTGGGAATTTGGGGCCCGGCAAGGGCCCTGACGGGGCGGAACCCATCTGTTTTCCACCAACGAAAGGCCCAAAAATTTTCCCAAAGGGCCCAAAAAACCTGGGAAAGCCACATTTAGGCTTTTTTGGGTTTGGGGTGGTTTGGGGTTTAAAAAGTTTCTTTTGCCCCAAATCTGGGAAAAAACAGAAGGCTGGCCCCTAGACCTGGCTGCTGTAAAGGCCCGGGGGGGTCATCAAACGGCGGAGGAGAAGGGGGAAAGGGTGGGTCCCTGGTGGTGTTTGGAAATGGGCGATGGTGGGGGCCCGAAGTTTGGGGGCTGTTTCCCCGAGAGACATGGGGGAGCTGGGGAAAGCTTGGGGTGGCGGGGGAGGAGGGGGAGACAGAGTGTGGGGACAGTGGTTGGGGGCCCGGGGTCCCTTCTGGCCTTTTTTTGGGCCAAATGTTTTCCCCCAAATTTTTAAAATCATGCATTTTCCGCAGTACTAGACATGTTTGGGGTGTTTTAAAACCCCCTAAAAGGGTTCCTTGCCTCTACTTATGCGTTTTTCGGGAAAAGGCGGGGATATGACATCGCTGGGTGAATCAGAAGGGCCCTTTCTCAAAGAAGCCCGGGTTGAGAGGGCCTTGACCTTTTTTTTTCCCGGGGAAAAGCGAGGGGCGGGGGTTTCGCGACCGTGGCTGGCGGAATCAAAACAGCGGGCCCTTTTGTTACCCCCCCCTCCCTGGGTTTTAGGGGGAACCCATACGGGCAAATACCCCATCATGCTTTCCCCCTCGTTTCCCGTTTATGAAGCGCTCGCAAGCAAAAATTTTGCGAAAAGACCACGTTGGATCCTCAATGTCGTCATCAACCCTCATCAAACACAGGGGACGTCGTCCCCTCCTGACATTCTGCATCCAGGGCTGCGGGGTACAAGCAAGGGGGACTGCGGGGGTTTGCCGAGCCCGGATTTTGCCGTTTTGCTGGTTTCCCTTTCCCTCCTCTGATGAATCAGTAACGGGGCGTCAGAGCAGAGAAAATCACCTCTTGCCTTTTGATTTTTAAATCCCTTTTCTGCCCCCAACCGCATTTTTTTATAAAAGAGGTTTTCAGAAACGGGGATTATCCCAGGGTGGGTACAGATTGACTTTTGGGGCTGCTTCATGTTGGAGATGCTGGTGATGCGATCGACTTTTTGTGCCGTGACGGGAAACGAGGAGGTAAACTCGGGATCGGGTTGCATTAACCAGAAGGACAGATTGCACGCTTTCGTTCTGAGTTTCACGGGGCCCTGACCCAGCGATGACAGGCCGACGGTCCTGCAACTGACGACCCTGGCATCTAGCCCGCCAGCATGGAAAGAAACCTTCTCTCGTACCTCAACCCCGTCCCCCCCCCTTTTTGCTCGTTTTACCACCTAATTTCGCTCCATGTTCAAAATATAAAAATTTGAGATTTTGGAAAAGTCCTTATTAAAAGATGGCAAATAACAGCTATTATCAAATACCTCTAAACAAAAAAAAATTGCGGGAGTAAAATTTTAAATGCAAATAGACTAAACAAACTTGACTGACCAAAATAAAAAAACACGTATCGAAATTATTCGGATAATAAAAGGTTTTTTTGGGCACCTATCAATTCACCTGTGTTGACTACAAAATTGCTGTATTCACATTTAAGTGCAAGGTCCCCAAATGAAAAAGCTGTAGTGCCCCAAAGGAAAAAACACTATCTGTAATGTTTTGGGAAAAATAAAGGGTTTTTTTGGCACCTATCATTTCACCTGGGGAAAACCAAAATTGCTTATTCCTTTAACTGCAAGGTGGCTCATAAACAAATCTGGACTGGGCAAAAGTGAAAAAACACGTATCAAATGAATCGGATAATAAAAAGGTATTTTTTGGCCCTTTCCAATTCCCCTGTGGTGACTACAAATGCTGATTCACTTTTAAGTGCAAGGTGCCTCAATGAACAAAGCTTAGTGCGCAAAAGTGAAAAAACATTTTACTGTAATTATCGATAAAAAAAGGGAATTTTTTGGCACCTATAAACCTTTGCTGACTACAAAATTGCTGGATTCCTAATTTAACTGCAAGGTGGCTATATCAAAAACGGGAAAATGGGCAAAATTAAAAAGAACACCTACGAAATGTATACGATAAAAAAGTGGAGTTTTTTCACCCAACAAGAGACCTGCAGTTACTAAAAGATTGTATCCTAAAAAAGTTCAGGCTGCCCAATATCCAGAAATATTTTTAAAAAGAAAACTGTTAATAATAAAGTATTGCAATGCAATGTCTACACTAATCTTGGGAAATTTTTCCATATTCTTTATAGAGCTTGTCTTTTTCGCCCGCGGGCCCCCCCCCCCCCCCCCCCCCCCCGCTCCCCTCCTGACTTTACAGGGGTAGATCTCCTTTATAATCTCTACTAACTACATAAAATTTTCCCAATCTCTATCTAACAAATTTTAAAGGATCACAGCTAACATAAGTTTTGTCTGTAAAAATAGGATAATTTCGCTGAGCTGTTTGGGACACGGGCGGGCGCACGTCCTTCTGCAATAAAAAAGACCTGAGAAACACTGACATAAAAGGGAAGGGCTGTTCTATGTAAAACAGGTAAAAGTATTTTTCCAGCCAATCTAAACCACCCCACATCCCAGTATGACGTCGCACACACATCCCACCCTGCTCTATTCTCTAACTGATTTGCGGGCCGCCAAAATGACAGAAGCGCCGAAAATGGGGGATCTTAATGATGATCACAGATTTTAACCTAAATTATCACAGATCAAAAATTTTCGATCAACAAAAAAAACTGTCCCGTTTTCAACTTTGCGAAATAATCCCCTCAACACTATTTGGGGGGATTTAATAAAGACATTTGGGGGAACTACAGTGAAGGGAAAGTAATTATTATCCCTTGCTGATTTTGTAAGTTTGCCCACTGAAAAAGACATGAACCCTTAATTTTAAGGGTAGGTTAATTTTAACACGAAGATAGAAATCCAAAAAAAAATCCAAAACACATTGTTAAAAATGTATTTTTGCATTTTGCAGTGGAAAAAGTTTTTGATCCCCTGGCAAACAAGACTTAATACTTGGGGCAAAAGCCTTTTTGGGCAAGCACAGTAGTCAAATGTTTTTTGTAGTTGATGATGAGGGTTTGCACATATTTTCAGGGGGAATTTTTGGTCCACCCCTTTTTGTAGATCTCTCTAAATCATTTAAATTTTGGGGCTGTCACTTTGCAACCGGAGCTTCAACCTCCCTCCATAAGTTTTTTTTGGACAAAGGGTCGGAGACGGGCTGGCCATTTCATGACCTTAATGTGCTTTTTTTTTAGCCACTATTTTGTTGCCTTGGCTGTATTTTTTTGGGTCACTTTCTTCGGAAGCCCAGCCATGCCCCCTTTTTTAAGTCCGGCAAGGGAAAGAGGTTTGTCACTCAGATTTTAGGGTACTTGGCTCCATCCATCTCCCAATGATGCATGAAGTTATTCCATTAGCAAGAAGAATCCCCAAAACATAATGTTTCCCCCCTCGATGCTTGACGGGGAGACAGTTTTTTTTTTGGGGTTATAGGCAATTTCTTTTCCTCCAAACACACGAGTTGAGTTAATCCAAAGACCCAAATTTTTTGTCTCACTGACAACAGCCCCCCTTCTCCCCAACACCACAAATGATCCGGGTATTCATTGGCAAATTTTCAAAGGGGCCTGCACATGTCCTTTTGACAGGGGGACCTTTATGGGTAAGTATTAACAATGGTTTTCTTGTGACGGCTTTTCCCACTGCCTTGAGGTCATTAACAAGTTTTCCTGTTTTTATTTAGGCTATTTCTGACCCCCCCATGATAAAGGGAAAAACCCCCACAAGGTAGATTTCCATGGTGCCCCAGATGTGGGTTGACAGCATTTTGTATTTTTTTAAATTTTTCTTCATTGCACCACATTGTCTCCTTCTCAACAACGCTTACTTAGGTTTGTAGAGCATTCCACTTTGCGATCTATGATCTGCCCACATCCTTAGAAACTTTTTGGTCTTGTCCATTTTTAAAGGGGTTTAAGTTGCGATTAATTGAGCCCGTGACAGATTTCTTATATAAAGGGACTATTTAAGACAACTGCCTTTAATGCAGGTAACGATTAAATTAGGAGGTCAACTGGTCTGTAAAGCCAAACTCAAATGGTTGTAGAGGAAAATACTTATTTCTCTCACCAAAATGCAAATAAATTAAAATTTATCCCAAAATATTTTCTTGATTTTTCTCTAATCTAAAATTAACTTCCCCTTTAAAATTTTATAAACTTTTTTCTTGTTTTTGGTCAGGGGGAAAACTAAAAAAATCATCAAGGGCCTGTTATGGGGCCCCCGCAACCACCTCCCCGGGTTGCAGGCGCATCCGTGCCCCGTAGGCGGGCGTCACCGCGACCCGCATTTCGGGCTGCTGGCGTGCCCGCTCCAACACCCCTTACTCACCCAGCCGCGCTCCGCGTGTTTCTGTTTTCCCATAGCCGGCACTTTAGATTTAAAGGGCCAGCCACGGAAATTCCATTCCGCTCCTGCCCCATTTAAAACTTGCCCCTTCCTGCCCCACGCCGGATCTTAGTGCCCCATTACGTATTGAGAAAACATTCCTTGTCTTCCCTGATTCCCCCTGACCGAACCGCTTGCTTCCGTCCCTCAACCACGAACCTCCCGCCGCCTGTCCCCACCTTACCGCCTGCCCCCAACTACACTACGCCCACGATTCTGTACCAGCTTACCCTTGGCTGCCATCGCAACACTATGTCAGTGGGGAAATGACCCGTAGATTCCCGCGCAGCAAGTCCATCCTGCTTTTCGGCGGCCTATGAAAACCGGGACCAACTAGATTTCCCCTCCCTGGCATGGCTTACGCCACCTTGCGGGGGTCCAGTGGGGTCCCACTACTACCACGGACGGATCAAATACGATTTTCCTTCACTGAAAATAAGAGTGCAAAGCCCCATAGCTATTTTTTAATTCTTAAGCTTTAAACGAAGCGTGGATGGTAGGAACCATTGGTGCTGTTCTTGCCCCTTCTATTGATATATATTTTGACTTGAGGATAACATATCTGCCAACCTCTTGCTTCTTTTTGCCACACACATGCAGACATTTTTAAGGATATGATTTAATTTGCCATCCTGAAATAGAATCGGTAAGTATTTATAGAAAAAAAATCTAAATTTCATTAAAACATTTTATTGTAGGTCTTGAAAAAACCTAGAAGCATTGCTACTATTTTATTCTAAATACCTAATGTATTCTACCTTTTACTGCATTAGATGCTTTATATAACATACACTAATGGCCACCTGAACGAAAACTAAGACTTTCTTTGTTGCCCATAGCAACCAATCAGAGCTTCCCTTTAATTTCAAATAGAGCTCTGAAAAAATGAAAAACAGTTTTCATACATGTCCCCTTAAGTGTATCCTCTCTTTTTAAAGACCACTTTCACACCACAAAAATTTTGGGATTTTTTTTGCTTTAACCAAAAAACCCGGACTGGATCCCCCAAAAAAAAGTGAAACTGCATTATTTCTACTTTATTTTTTTATTAAATTTATTTTTACTTTTTTAAAGGTTTTTAAAAGGGTTCTTCTCTCCTTAAATTTAAGGGGGTTTTGACAGGGAATTCACAGATAATAGGGAGATAGAAGTACATGTACAGTACTTCATGTGCTTGCCTGGACTTAGAACTACCACTGAAATGAATGGAGAATGCCACTCACGTGTGGCCACCACTCAGTACTACAGAAAGAAGGTCGGGGCTCTCTTGGGTGGAACCCAAACCCAGGCCCAGACCGGCCATATAGTTAAAGGGGTTGTCTGACAAAAAGGGTTGCTTTTTTTTTTAAAGATCTTCAAAAACAATCACTTTGCATACACCCTTAACATATCTTTACCTATTCCTAATGTCCCCTTGTATGCTTATCAAATCCTCAGGTCCTATAGCTACAACCTTTTTTGATCTCTCCCGATAGGCTGCCAGCCTGTTCTATACTCAGACCTTTTTTCAAAAGCAGCCTATAAAGCCAAAAACACCCCTGAATTTAAAAATTAAACCAAGAAAACAGGACATAGGTAAGATGAATCAATGTAGTGAGACAAACCACCAAGTTCAGGACCTCACCAGCTTGGAGCATCCACCTGGGGGCTTGTGATTTCCCCAGGTAAGCACCAAGTACCAGTGCCAGCCTATGGCACTGCTACAGGGGCCACTGCGGTCGCATTTGCAACTGGACCCCTGAGACAAGGGGCCATCAGGCCCCCCTCTCCACACATTTGCATTTCTGGGTTACATAGACCCAGCGATCACGGACGCTATCTGTGTGGTACAGGCAGCGGCTCAACTTCTGATCCTGGCTGTTCAGCACCCTGCAGGCCGCGGGGCAGGTAGCACAATGTGATGATATCATTGTGCCACCTGCTCCGCAGCTTGTACTAAGCCGTAAGCCTATACATACGCTTATAGCCTATTAGACGCCGGAAGTGGCCACCAGCTGCGGACTCAGAGAAGAGGAGTTAAGGTGACCAGTATTATTTTTTTCAATGTGGGCTTCTGTCTAACTGTCTGATTACTGGGGTTGCCTACCTTCTAATTAAATGGGGACGCCCCAACACCTAATTACTGGGGACAGCCCTATCTACCTGGCTAATTACTGGGGGAAGCCCTATCTACCTGGATAATTACTGGGGAGAGCCCTATCTACCTAATTACTGAGGGCAGACCTATCTACCTAATTACTGGGGATAGCCCTATCTACCTACTGGGGACAGTCCCATCTACCTGGTTAATTATTGGGAGCAGCCCTATCTACCTGGCTAATTACTGGGGACAGCCTTACTGGCTGTTTGGGGTACAATTATTGTGTGGGGCACCAAAGGAGGCACTATTACTATTTGGGGCTCTATGGATGGGGAGTTTGTACTGAGGTGGGAATTGATAGGAAAGTGCTGGAATAGAGAGGAGTCTAAAATGTTTTTGTGGAAAATTCTACAGGGACAAGTAATGGTCGGGAGAAGAAGACCTTGTAGTCTGTACTGGACGGAGAAAAAAAAGGGAAGAAAATAGATCATCAAAGAAGAAAATGACTCTCCTGTGAGTTCCTGATGACAGGGGTTATTTTACTTCTGTGTTGAATCAGTGCTAAATTCATAGTCGTGATGATTGAGCTGGTGTCGGAACACTGTGTGGTCTCTATATGGTGGTGTTGTAGGTTATATATTGGAGCTTGTATAGTGGCAGCCTAGACTTGTCCCTGATTGTACAGCAAGTGCACACCTGCCCCTGACAATGTGATTAGGGGTTTCTCTGCACCACTTTTTCTTTCTTGCTTGTAGTTATAGTGTTGTTTATTTTAGAAAGTGGCGAGGTGCGTGACCAAGGGAAATTTCGTAAGTAGATATTGTATGCGGGCTGTTGGGGGTTTTGTGCTAGGGCTGCTTTGTATTTCCAGTCCAGCCCTGCCCATACCTATCAGACATGCATGACATATTCTACTTATACACCATAAATATCTGAGATAGGAAAATGCTGCTACAGGTGATTTATTGCTATTTGCCATATTTTGTCTGTACTTCCAAGAATAAAAGAACCAAACTGCCATGGCATCATGGTAGCTAGAGTGAAAGCGTATGAGGCTACTGTGGTTTGGCAGTCACATTGGGGCAGATTTATCAAAAGTGTCTTCCTTTTAGACAGTGTAAAGTTAGACTAGACAGTTTTATAATGCACCACATTTATCATAGTGTTGATAAATCTGGCGCAGGTTTGAACTGTCTAGTCTAAGTTTGTACCACAATTAAGTTGTCTTACTTTCACACCAGAAACGGCGACAAAATCTGGTCGCATTTTTGGTCGCAATTAAGCCACGCCCCTTTTTCCTGTGGAACCACGTCCCTTTTACAAGGCCACGCCCCCTTTGTCGGACGAGCCGCAGAAGCCTCTGAAACTGTCTAAAACACATAGTAAATGTGGCAAAAAGCTGGTTTCTGGTGCAAATGGAGCCAGAATTCTGACGCAACTGCTTTGATAAATCTGCCCCGTTGTGTTTGAGTCATCTTAGTCTACTGCTTGGATTGGCTAAATCATACTCAGTGCCCAATGCCCATAATCAGTGTTTTTGCAGTTTTGGGGGTTAAGTAATTGTATAACACACCGTCTCCAAATCTCTTATGTGTCAAAGAGGCTTTTAGGCCCCTTTCAGGAGCATGCCCCTAAGTGTACTGCTGCACCTCCAAAGTATCCCCTGCTTGCAGCTATCCTCATCTTTTTCATTTAAACCATTAAAAGGGAATGAAGTATTTTTAGCCTCTCAATTTTTTCGGGTCACTCTTAGAGCCAAAATTTTCTTGGTGTTCCACGTACCCAGAAACTTTATTTGGATTGTACAGTTCTCCTCAACTGTTTGGGTAAAAAAATTTATCAGAACATCTTCCCCAAAGACTATAAGGAGGTTCAAATTCGAGTTCTATTTTGAATAGAATTTTAAAACCGAACTCACAACGTTTGAGTTCTAATAGAACTAGAACTTTACTATGTTGACGTTTTTTTATCGACAAAGTTAAAAAATCGAAAGGTTTTTATGGTGATCGAAATTTTTAGAATCATGCGAAAATTTAAAGGGCTAAAATCTGTGAATCATCTATTAAATCGCCCCATTTTGGGCGTTCCTGTAATTTCCAGCAAATCAATTACAGAATAGAGGGGGTGAATGTTGGGGCGACTCATGACTGGATGTTATGGTTGCGATTGGCTGGAAAAATACATACCTCTTTTACATAAACAGCGTTTCCTGTTCGCCCATGTCTTCAGCGTCTCAGACCCAAAGGACGGCGCTCTGCTTTTTCCCAAACAGCTCAGCGAAATTTTTCTATATTTTTTCACAGAGAAACCCCCTACTATATCTGTGACCCTTACAATTGTTAGATTGAGATAGAGATAAGATTTTATTTTAGGTAGAGAATTTTAAAGGAGCATCTACCGCGTAAAATTTCACGGGGGGGGGGGGGGGGGGGGGGGGGGGCGGGGGGGGGGGGGGGGGGGGGGAAATATTTCCTGGTATTGGCAGCCTGAAATTTTAGGATACACATCTTTTCTAGTAAGCAGGCTCTTTGTTTGTGAAAAAAATCCATTTTATTTTTTATACATTTCAGATAGGTTTTATTTTAAAAATTTTTCCCATTACACCTTTGTTGATATTATCCACCTTGTACTTAAAAAAGAATCCAGCAAGTCACACGGTTTGATAGGTCCAAAAATAAAATTGAAATCCAATAAATTTTTAATACGGTTTTTTTACTTTTTTGGGGCCACTACAGCTTTGTTTATTGAGGCCCTTGCACTTAATATTGTATACTGAATTTTGTAGTCACCACAGGTGAATTGATAGTCCAAAAAATCCTTTTATTATCCAATACATTTAGAACGTTTTTTTTTTTCATTTTGGCGCAAAATACAGCATTGTTAATTGAGGCACCTTGCACTTAAATGTGAAATGCAATTTTTTTAGTCACCACAGGGGAATTGACAGGTCCCCAAAAAAATCCCTTTTATTATCCAAATTTAAATTACAGATCCCTGTTTCTTGAAACTTTTGCCCTTCCAAAATTTTTATAGACCCAATTTTGCATTTAAAATTTTTGAACCCACAAAGCGTAGTTCCCAAAGGTGAATTAAATAGATGCCAAAAAAATCCCTTTTATTACCCAAATTTAACATTTCGTTACTGTTTTTCACTTTGGCGCAGGCCAGCTTTTTTGATAGTTTCTACTTTGCATTTAAAATTTTTTAATTTAAAAGAAATTTTTTTAGTAAACCACAGGTAAAATTTGGGAAAGGGTGCCAAAAATCCCCTTTTTTTAAAAACCGGGAAATTACATTACGGGATACGTTTTTTTTTTGCACTTTTTGCCCGGGTTCCAAAAATTTGTTGATAAAAGGCCCCCTTGGCATTTTAAAAATTTTGAACCAAAAGCAATTGGGGAAATTTTAACCCCCGGGGGAATTGATAGGTAAAAAAAAATACCTTTTTTTATCCGAATACATTTCAGATAGGTTTTTGATTTTGGGCGAAACTAACAGCTTTTTTTCATTGACGAAAGTTGCACGTAAATTGAAAACAGCAATTTTTTTTATACCCAGGTGAATTAAAAAGGTGCAAAAAAAAACCGTGTATTATACGAAAAACTTTAAAAAGGGATACTTTTGTTTTTTTGCTTTGGCGCACTACAGCTTTGTTCATTGACCAGCTAAAAAACAAAATCTAAAAAACACCCAATTTTTTAGTACCACGGGAGAATTGAAAGGTCCCAAAAAATCCCGTGTATTAAAAGGAAAACTTAACGGGATAGTTTTTTGCACTTTTCCCAGTCCAAAATTTTTTTGGATAGAGACCCCTTGAAATTTTAAATTTGAATCCAGCAATTTTTTTTGTTTAAAGGGGGTTTAGAAAAAGCTTGGTTTTAAAAGTTTTTTTTAAAAAGGGGGAACTTTCAAAAACTTTTCATACCTTCTAAATTTTTTTTTATTTCTAAAAACATGGAGGGGAAAAGCAGGGGGAAAAGCAAAGAAAAGGAGGGGGGTAGCACATGGAGGTAGGGGTTCGAGAAAAGGGGTGCTCCCTACATTTTGGGGCCACAACACGCATCCCAGCGGATGTCAGTTGCAGGACCGTCGGGCCCTTTGTATGCTGGGTCGGGCCCCTTGGGGAATTTCTCAGTAACAAAACAGCTCCCAATCTGTCCTTCAGGGGGTTAATGCAACCTGCATCCAGCATTTTTCCCTTTCATCGTCCCCCCCAGTCACGGCCAAAAATGTGGGTTTTCAGCATCCCCGTCCAACATGAGCGCCCAAAATGTAAACTCGTGTACCCACCACTTGATAAATCCATTGCCCTGAAGCCCTTTCTTTTGTTTGAAAAAAATGGGGTTTGGGGGGTCAAAGGGCATTTTTAAAAAGGTAAAGGGGATGATTTTAGTCGGGCTCTGACGCCCAGTTACTAAACCCATCGAGGGGAAAAGGAAAGGGTGGGTAAATGGGCCAAAATCCCGGGGGGCCCGGCAAGGGCCTTGCGGGCCCTTTTTGTTTTGTAGCCCGCAGCTTCTGAATCCCCGGGAAAGTCGGGAAACACCAAGTAAACCCTGTTTTTGTTGATGTTGAGGGAATGATGATGATGAGACATTTGGGGAAATCCATCCTGGTCTTTTTCCGCAAAATTTTTCTTGCGAGCGCTTCATCGTGGACGAGGGAGGAAGACGGGGGGTGGTGCCCAATTTTGGCCCCCCGCCAAAAAAAGGGAAGGGCGGTCGCAAAAGGGTTCCGCTAAATATGTTTTCCCCCCCCACGGTCGGGCGAAAACCCCGCACCTCGTTATCCCGTAAAAAAAGGTACAGGACCTCTCAACCCGGGGCCTTTTTTTGAGGAACCTCTGATTCCCCAGCGATGCCCATATGCCCCCTTTTCCCTTAAACCCCAATAAAAAGAGGCAAAAATTTTTAAGTGGTTAACCACCCCCAAAACATCCCCTATAAATGCAGCGGAATGCATGATTTTGAAAGGGAAGGGAACACTTGGGCCAAAAAAGGCCCCAGCCCCAAACCCCGGGGCCCCCAAAACCACTGCCCACCCCCCTCTGTCTCCGCCCTCCCCTTTTCCTCCGCCACCACCAAGGGCGTTCCCAGTGCCCGGGGGTTCCTGAGTCATGATGGGGATCACCCCCGCTTCAGCCTCCCCCGTCCCCCAAGCCCCGCCCAAAACCAGAGACCCACCTACCCCTTTCTCCCCCGCCAGTTTGACGACCTCCCACGCCGTTCCCAGGGGCCCCCATCAAAAAAAGGCCAGCCTTCTGTCTTCCGGGTTTTGGGGGGCAAAAGGGAAAACTTTAAACCCCCAAAACCAAATTTCCCCAAAGCCAAAAGCCTGAATGCCCGGCATTGCCAGGCTTTTTGGGCCCTTTGGGAAATGTTGCCTTTTCCGTTGGGGGAAAAACAGGGGGGTTCCGCCCCGAATGGCCCTTCCCTCCCCAAAAATTAAAACCAGATGCCGAGCGGGAAATTTCTTTGCCAGAAAACCTTTCCCTGCCCGGGCCAGCCCGTGTCTCAAAAAAATTTCAAGCGCGTTGCTCATCTGGGGGGTTTTGGGGAAAAGTCCTTGACCCACCCGAAAACCATGGAACTAGTAAGCACGGCCAAGGCCGCTATATCTCTGTGACAGCTCACGGGGTGAGCTGGGTGGATGACTTTGGGGGGGGGGAACCGGTGGCTTCAGGCTCGGCGAAAAACCCGTTTTCAAAACCGCAGGGAGGGTGCGGGGCTTTTTCCCCCCAAGGTCCTCTGGGGGTTTCACGTCCCCGGGAAAAACCCAAGCCTTTTTTAAAATTTAAACCCCTGTTTTGGAGCCCGTCCCCCCACCGGTAAGGAGTTTTGTGGAGGGTTTTCTCCGCAACGAACCGGGGGGGGCGGGGTCCTGGGGGGACAAGAACCTTGGGGCCAGGCAAGGGGGGTGGTGCGATAAAGGGGCCAAATCTGCTGGCCCCCCTTAAGTTTGGGTTTAGGCGGGAAAACCCCATCCCTTGCCCAACACATGTTTTAATCTTGTCGTCCAAAAATTTCAAAAGAGTTTCCCCCCGGTCTGACTGCCTGCTGAAGAAGGTCGAGGTC
The DNA here is from genome assembly GCA_025379985.1 of Phyllomedusa bahiana. Classification (NCBI taxonomy): domain Eukaryota; kingdom Metazoa; phylum Chordata; class Amphibia; order Anura; family Hylidae; genus Phyllomedusa; species Phyllomedusa bahiana. The sequence continues at coordinate 24,878 of JAODAL010020434.1, forward strand.
TGATTTCCCCACATTTCCCCCCGTTTGCCCCCTTTGTTTTCGTCCCCCCGGGGTTTGCTTTTGCAGGTAAGCCCCGGCCCCCCCGGCCCCCCAACCCCGGTCCCCCCCCAATTTTGTTGACGGGGGGCAACATTTTGGAAAAATTCCACCCCCCACTTTGCCCCAGCGATTGTGGCAGCACGAAAATCCCCTTTTACGAATTTCGAATACCCCGGGCCCTTTAAACAAGAAAGCGGTTTGGGGAAACCCGGGGTTTTTAAAGCCCCCGAGAGTGGAGGCAGGTGAAAAGACCCCCTCTCCCAACCATCCTTGCCATTTTTGAAGAAGCCCCCAAAAGGGTTAGTGCGGAAAAAATGCCCTTTAAAGAAATGAGCTTGGGGGGGGGATCTTAGTTCTGGATTCGATCTTTGGGAAAACCTAAAACAACAGGTCCCCCGCGACGGAGGAGGAGAGGACAAACAAAATTGGGGGACACGGGCCTTTCCACCCCTCAAATCCAAAAGGGCCCCGACATTTTTCACAATTTCATGGGTTTAAATTGGGCAGTGGTTGGGGGTTTCCAGAGCTAGTGCAAAGGTGGCGAAACAGCCCCTCAGGGTGCTTTCATCTCGGGGAAAGTCAGGGCTGTTTTGAAGCTGTCCCGGGAGGCGGGGAAAGGAGGGGGAGGAGGGAGGGGTTTTTCCTAACCCCCGGGATGTTACCGAGTCCCTCCCTTGGGAAAAGGGGTTGGCGAAATTTGAGGGCGGAGGGGGAAGATGGGAAGAGGGGGGTTTGCTAGTCCCCTCGCCCCAGAGGTTTGGGAAAATCAAGCTCCATCTCTCACTTGATTGCTTGGTGCCCATTTCCCCCAACTTTATTTTCCATTAAGGCCCCCAAAATAAAAAAACCAGTTATTTGGGTGGCCACCCTCCGGACCCCGGGTAAAAAACCAAAACTCACCCACTTTCTTCCACCCACCCAAAAAAGGAGAAAAATGCAGAAAAATGGAGACCTTGCTTTTTGATAAAACTGGAACACCCTTTGCGTCTGCTTTACTTTCCCTTCAAATGCCCACGGTGGAAAAAGGGCCAGCATTTGACGCAGTAGAGTCCCAAAATTTACCCCGTAGGGGCCCAGCCAGCAGAAACCCGGAAAAGGTGGCAGAACCCAAAAGGGGTGCCCCTCGGGCAATCTTTTTTCCCAAACCCACCAACGCAGGAAAAATGCAGGGCACCATAAAACCCCCCGGGAGACAGTTTAAGATCATGGTGCACGCTTTTCTGGTTCAACACCCGATGTTTTTTGTTTTGTTTTCCCGGCCCCAATAGTTTTCGGGGTACCCAAAAATTTGGAAAAAAAGGGCCCCAAAGGTGGCTCGCCACGCCTTAGATTTGTTTTTCCTCCCCAGCGGGCCCGGGCCGTCATATCTAAAGCGGTACCTTCAGCACAGCCGGGGGGTTTCATTACAGACAAACGACCCGGCTTTCCACAGAAAAATTTGGATCGTTTTGCTTTCTTTAAAGATAATAAAGGCGGATCTCTGAGGTTGTGGCCCCAATTGCCGGGTCACCGTTTAGTTCTGGCTACTTCACATTCCCTCCCCAAAAACAGAAAATGGTCCTTTAAAAAAAACTTAGTTTTAAAATGAAAATTTCTTTATGCAATTTTTTTTCTTTTTTTCCCAACAGTTCATTTTTGCTGGTTTTTGCGGGTGGGGAGCCCTTTTAAAAGGGACCCCAGGTTTCATGAAAAAACCCATTTTCCCAATTTACTCATTTTCTTTTTTTTAAAAATTTTTTCCCCTTTGTCAAGGGTTTTTGGGGTCATGTTCCTCACAATTTTTTAAAAAACGGGAGGAAAAGGTATTTTTTATAATTTTTTGGGGTCAGGGTTGCTGTGAAAAAAATACAAAAATTTAATTATGGCCCTTTGGGAAACAGAAATGTGTTTTTAAAGGGGCCCATTTCCCCCCTAAACAATTTTTTAACAGTGGCGGAAAAAGTCATTTTTTAAAAATTTTTTGGGTATGCTGCTTTGAAATGCGAAATACAAAAAGGCCCTATTCAAAAAAATTTTTTTTTTCTAATTGACATTTTTTCCCTTACAATTTTTCAAAAGTGGCTCTTTGATTCATGTTTTAAAATTTTGGGGGGGCATTTTCCCTGTGCCCATGAAAGCTTTTACTACGGTTTCCTATTATAAAAAAAATTTTGTTTCAAACAACATTTGTTTTTCACATTGCAAGATGGCTAAAGGGGGGAAAGGTTGGCTGTAAAAAACGGGGAAAAGGGGTTTGGACACTGTTAAGGGGACACATATTGAAAAATGACTTGTTTTTGCAAGATTTTTAAAACATAGCTATAAATTTCCCTGTAGGGACAAACCCCTTTAAATATAATTAAAAAAAAAAAAAAACAAAGGGCATGGGGGGATTTTCCCTCCAAATTTTTAAAAAAGTGTTTTTCTAGAATTAAACTACTAAAAAACTTGCATGTACAAAATAGCTTTTAAAAAAAAATTTTTCCCCTGAATTGTAAAAAGGGGAGGTACAGGGGAAAAATTGACCAAGTAGGTTATTCAGAGGGCATGGGGGTTTGGAGCAACGGAACAGAGAACAAAGAAAAAGAGACCCTTTCCCCCAGCATGTTAGTAAAAAGAGAAAAAAAAATGCCAAGAAAAAAGGGGGACCTGGGTTTTAAAAAAGAAGCGTTAACCACCAGTAAATTTTCCCAAAAAAAGCTCAATTGCCGCCCCCATACGGAGGGCAAGCGTTTCCCAGGTCTTTACTGTGTCCTTTAGGAAGGTGGAGTTCTCACACTTCCGCTTTCCGCCTCTGCTTTCAACACGACGTTTTTGTTGCTGCGGGCCCTTTAGGGCATTTTAACCGGCGTGTTAATAAATGAGGAGGGGGCCCGCCCCGGGGGTCTCACCCCACCCAAAGTAACTCCCGGGCCCCGGGGAATGCTGTTTGGGCCCGGGGGCAGGGGATAGTCAATGTCCATTTAAACTAAAAAAGGTGGTTGAAAGAAATCCTTTTTCCCGGGACTTTTTTAAACTGGTTTTTTCAGACAGGTTTAAAAGGTCATACTGCGGGGCCCGGGCAGGGTTTTGGCAATTTCCCAGTTTCCCAAATAAAATTTGGGGATTGGAAAAAACTCCCCTTTTTTCCCCCCTCCCTTTTTTAAACTGTTTGGTCAGACAGTTTAAAGGTTTATGCTGCGGTCCCGGACAGGGTTTTCAATTTTCCCCCGTTCAACCCAAAAGGTGGTTTAAAAGACTAAATTTTCTTCTGGCACTTTTTAATTTTGTGGGTCATGCATTTTTTGGTCTGCTGCGTTCCAGGACGGGGAATTCAATTTTCCATTAAAGTAAAATGATGGTTAAAAATATCCTTCGGGCACTTTTTAATTTGGGGGGTATGCGGTTTAAAGGGGTCATGCTGTGGTAAAGAAGGATGGGAAATTTTTTTTGTGACTTTTTTTCTGTGGCTTTTATAGCCTAATGTTGTGCCTAAGATGTACGGTATCCATTTGACTGTTGTGGCTTTTAAATTCATTTTTCTCCACCCTGTTTGGGTGTAAGAATAAGGTGTTTTTTGTCCCCCTAGACTTTAATGGTCAGGAAATATCGACTATCGAAAACCTTATGAGGGGTGGCCGACTATCGACAAACGCCCGTTGTAAATAGCCAAAACGAATCCTCAACACTACTTTTTACTGTTCGCTCAACACTACTTATAAAAGATCCATGCACTCTGGTATTACGAATCAATTGCAGTAGATTTTGAAATACCAACACAATGTAGGGAGATACGACTGTTTATTTGTATTCGTGCCAAAGAGAGGGGATGACTGCAATCAATTTTGTAACCAAAATTACAGCTGCATAAAACCATATACACAAAAGGTTAAAAGGACATATACTCTACACAATAGTTAGATAATTTCTAATCATATTTGCCTCATTTTATTTATATTTATTTATAAATAAAAATTGTAAAGTTGTTAATGGCCTTTACATTCTGGACCCATGGACTCTTTTTGAGGGCATGTTCAAAATGGAAGAGGAAACATAGTATTGAAAATCTTATGATGTAACAAAATAGTTGTCAACTAATCTACATTTGATCATTGCAAAAAAAAAGTGTCTATTTAAAAAATATCATTTTAAATACAAAGAGCATTTTTTATAAAGGTTATACAGTATTTTTAGCCCAAAAGCACTTATTTTGCAGTGCTAGTTCGTCTTTAAACTTTAAACTTCAGTTATTATATTATCCTTTATTTGTGGAAAATTGATCTACAGTCCCAATGGATAGGCTCTGCATGGTTTTTTTAATCTAAGTCAAAGAAAATAACTTTTACATCTAAACATGCCGGGGGGTAGGTATTTAAAAAAGTGGGTGTTTCGTTACCAAATAAAAGAAAATGTATATATATAACCCATAATTTCCTGTTTTTATACTTATTCTTTCCTGGTGGAATCCTTTGAGTAAAAAACTGCTATATTTAGGCATTGTGTATAATAAACCTATTTACTATGGCAAAACAAATAAACTTTTTACACATTACCAATTTTTGACCCTATTTCTGTTTCAAAAAAGTTTTAATAAGTACATTTTTTTTAAATGGTTCCCCACAATCGTTCTCTTACTTCAGTCCTTTTTCTTTTGGGTTTTAATTTTGAATTTAGGGGCGTGTTTACTGGCTTCCACTAGGCTGCAGTAGAAGCCAGGTCTGTAGCTATAGCAACTAGAGCTGGCAGCCTATCAGGAGAGATCATACAGGTCTGTAGCTATAGCGACCTGAGAAGCTGATGCAGCCCATACAAAAGGGGATATCTAGGAATAGGTAGGACAATATTAATGGACATATATTGCAAAGTGACTTGTTTTTGTTTTGTTTTAAATGTAGAAAATAAGTATTACTTTAGCAAATAAAAAGGGGCAAATAATTGATAATACATAAAAATTTATTTTTTATTTGGGCCCCTTTGACGCTTTCAACAGGGTAATAATTTAAGGAGTTCTACCATGACTTTGTTTAACCTCTTCAATTTTTCGATTATATTTTGACGCACAACGGGACACATTTATAAAGTGCTGTGAAGACACAACTGGGCAAATGTGTTCAGCAAGGCAGAAGATCAGGGTTAGTTGGAACCTCTGTCAATGAGTAGTACACAGAGGAAACAGAAAAGAGAGATTAAATGTGTATTTCGGATGTTCTCATGTCAATATTATACCATGGTAAAACCTCTTGCTTTGAAGTACATGTCATTCATTTGTTTATGTCAACCTTCGAGTCCCATCTTAAAGTAACAAATACTACAGTATACATTTTTTTATAGATAATATGCCAGAAGGACACTGTTTTGGTATACATAGAGTCAATGTGTTTTTATGACTATATTATTGCTGCAAGAAGTTGCTATATGTAACCAGATAGTTTAGACAGAAATCAATATATAATATGTATGGAAGTTATAATCAGAAGTGGAATATGCTACATGAAATATCCCAAGAAATCTATGGCTCTGCAACATGGTGGTGTAAAATAGGAAACTTGTATTTTTGGGCTCAGTTCCATCTATAACTATGACTCCTGTATAACAGTGAGAAACATCTAATGTATTTCACACATCTTCTGTGTATTAGGCTTCCATCTGCATTCTTTTCTCATAAAAAATGTCAACCATTTTACAGCATTTTTAAACTACTTTAATGTATATTTTTTGTTACCATTGTAACATACACTTTTTAGTCATAAGAAAGTCTATAGGAAAAACAGCAGAAAGAACAGCAGACTGAATGCATGTTGGGTTTGGGAAAAAAACACCACTGACCCCAAACCAAGAAGTAATGTATGTAGTGTTTTTGTCACTATAGATTTTAAGTAACATGTAACCACAAAAAAAGCTACAAAATATGTTACAAAAATATTATTTTTTTCTATAAGTAAGCATAATGTTTTTACAAATAAAAGGCTAGAGCAACTTTTTTTAATGCCTATGGCAGAATAATCTTAACAAAAATAATAGGGTAACGACTTTTCTTGTGTTCTATTATTTAAATTTCCTAGAGAAAGTAAATTATATTTAGTAACCTGCACTTGGCACTAATTAATTGTTATTCCGAGTTTTAATAATCACTGTCCTGATTTACAGCATTTCATCATTTAGTTCCTAATGGCTCAATTTGCACATTGTATAAAATACATTATTTATACTTTCGCACAATACACTGATTTTTTTTCTTAGACATGTATTTGTATACTTGAACTTAAATTTTTAAAATATTTTTTCTTGAATATACAGTATATATGGAAATAAAGAATCTGGATTATGTCTGTATTCAGCATAATTTGCTTTACCCCCAAAAGAATAAATTTCCCCAAATTTTTCATAAATAAGGAACAAAAAAATTAATATTTATTTGGAGGTTTTTTTTCACGACAAAAGTATAAAAACCCACAATAAACTATAGGGAGATGCCCCACCTCTAGGACAGACATCCCTTTTAAAAAAATTGGGTTATACACATATTGAACAAATCCAAAAGGACCCAAACATATCCTGAGAAAGAGACCCTGAAATCTTCATTTCATAAGGAAGTAATCCCATTCTGTTCTAGGGATTTCAATACAAAAAAACACTGACGGGGTATACCAGAAGTCCACAAAAAAAATTAAAGCAGGCACAAGCAAGACCTACCTCGTTCTGATAAGACTTTTAGGGGCCCATTCCAGAGATAGGAAAAGTCCCAAGGGACCCACCCTTTTACCATTGATTGCATTTTCTATTTAAAATGCATCAATGTGTAGTGGAAACATCCCTTAATACTGAAAAGCAGTACTGTTACAAATTATACTCCTATTTTCCAAATGTTTATGAAGTTTTAGCTTATAGATAGGAGATAAACTACTATTACCCTATCATATTTATAATATAAATAGAAAGAATGCTATTATTTTACAAAAAATACCTGCTGTTTGCAAACAGTGAAAGCAGACAATTCTTTCCCCGCAGACAAAAACGAACATTTTTCCAAACTAGAAACACTGATGAAGAATATTCATGAGGCATTGGTTCTTATTAAAAAATATATGAATTACCATAATATTATTCTTGCAGAAAACTGACAAACTTTACGGGAGGAACCAAGCTTTCTAACAAAAGACAAAACCAATGCATTAGAAAATACATATATGTCCCTTATGTGGCAATATTTTACCTTTTTTTTTTTTTGAGAAGAAACTGGTTACAATCCATGTTGAGAAAAATAATAAATGGGCTATTGAGATTCAATTATGCAGCATATTCAATCTAATGTAAGATCTAAAAAGCCTAGAAAAAAGAAAGGTCACAGGAAGAAAAATTATACGCCATATTTCCTAATATATTGGAAAATGTGGTGCAAACTACTTAATTTTATTCAAAATTATATTGTTCCTTTGTTTGAAAGAAAACAGAAAGCAGGGAAGCCACTCTTTCGGGGGTAGGGTTCCCCACGGTGAAAATTCGACGTTTTCAGTAGCGCCGAAATATGCTGGGTGTTTTAGGGATTTCGCGTGATCAGAGCGAAACTCCCAAAGCATGGGGAGGACGGCAGCCCCCCGCCCCCATTGACATGCATTACCGCGGATGTAATCGCCGCAATATTTTGACAGGGGTTTTAACGAGGCGTAAATCCATATTTTCTCTAGGGAACCCTATGGTTTAACTGAAATTGCGGCCCCGCATCTCGCCACATATTAAGTGCAAATACGTGCCGAAATGCACACCAAAATTACGCCATGTAAAACCCTTTAGAAAAAGAGGGGAAATTTATTAAAAAAAAAAAATTTAAAAAAGTACCCTTTGCGGTTTTTGAGGCTATTTTTCCTCTGTTAGACAACAGCACTAGGAGGTGGTGGGGTTCTTCACTCACTTATAAATAAATAAATATTCCCTACTAATTGTTATATGTCTTTCTATGCGAGCCAGCTTTGTGCACTTCTTTGTATGGTAAGTAGCATTCTCATTAAATTAATCAATCTAGAAAAGAAATCTTTAGTTATCTTAATGAAGATTCCATACACATGGGATGTGTGACCAAGTAGATAGATTAACTTCGACTTCCTAACACAATCATTTCCAGAGGGAGCAGTGATGGCTTTCCTACTTTATTGCAGTTAGTTGGTCTCATACGTATACTCAGAAAGATCCAATCCTTCAAATATCTGTATTCTTTTTATTAGGTCAGAAAATTATATTTTACAATAGATTCACCAGAAAGTAAAAAAAAACCAAACCAATTTCAGAAAAAAAGGTTTGTCTTTGTTTTTGTAAAACTTTTAAGTTTCTGACAGAAGAATCCCAAAAGGGACAAAAATTTTTAATTTCCCCCAAAACGTTCTACTTTTTTTATATTATGACCAGAAATTACAATGCATGGGTTAGAGGTGGGTTTAAATTAAAAAAACCCAAAAAAGGTTTTAACCCATTTCTGTATTTTTTTTGCCCCTTCATTTATGTGTAGGTTACCCAGAATATACTGCTATCTAGATATCGCCTGGCATACAATATAGTGATAAACTGGTCACTTAGCAGTCAGGATGTCTAGATCAACAAGCTTAGTGTTTCACAGTTGATGACATCACTATTCCCTTCACTTTTGGGTTTGCGTTTTACAGTTCCCCACCACCATCTTGCAAGAGTCAAAATTTTTATTTTTCTGTAATTACCAGTAAAAAGGATCTTGCTTTTTTTGGGGAAAGGGATTTAGTAAAAAAAATACCCATTTTGCCTTAAATAAAAATTTAACTGGGACTAGTGTTGAGCGATTACGTTGGTTGGGACATCGATCGATGGCTTTTAGGGGCCCCCAAAAATCGAAAAGGTTTTCGATAGTCGATAGCCCCGATCATCCCCGAGGGCCCAAATTAAAGTCTAGGGGGAGCAAAAAACCCCTTTCATTATTCACCCAAACAGGGCGGGAAGAAGCGGGAATTAACACCACAACAGTCAAATGGATACCTGTTACATCTTGGGCAAAAACACTTAGGCTAAAAAAGCCCCCAAAAAAAACACAAAAAAACCCCATTCATTTATCCCTGTCTTTACCACAGCATGCCCCTTAAACCCTGCATCCCCACAAAAAAAAAAGGCCAAAGGCATAAAAAAAATGAACCATTTTTTTACTTGAACGGGACATTGAAAAACCCGTCCGGGAAAACAGCATGAGCCCAAAACCTGCAGGGAACCCCCACATTTAAAAAGTCCCGGGAAAAAGGAGCCCTTTAAACCACCATTTTGGTTTCACTAAAAATTGCCCTATATGTTCCTGGCCCCAGCATGAGCCCAAACCTGCATGACCCCCAAAATTTTAAAAAAGTCCCGGGAAAAAGGGAGCCCTTTTCAACCACCTTTTTTAGTTTCACGGGAAATTTGGGCTTTTACCTGCCTGGGCCACAGCATGAGGCCCCAAAACCCTGCATAAACCCCCACTTTTAAAATGTCCCGGGAAAAAAGGAGTCCCCCAAACCACCTTTTTAATTTTCACGGGACATTGCCCAAACCTGTCCGGGGGCCACAGCAGGGCCCCAAAAACCCTGCATAACCCCAGATTTAAAAAGTCCCGGGAAAAAAAGGGGGTTTTAAACCACCTTTTTTTAGTTTCAGGGACTTTGGGACTTACCTGTCCTGGGCCACAGCATTAGCCCCAAACCGCATGACCCCCAAACTTTTAAAAAAGTCCCGGGAAAAAAAGGATCTTTCAACCCCCTTTTTTTTTCACTGGACTTTTGACTATACCTGTCCGGGGCCCACACATGAGCCCCAAACCGCAAAACCCCCCAAATTTAAAAAAGTGCCGGAAAAGGGAGTTTTTCAACCACCATTTTAGTTTCACTGGACAGGGGACTATACCTGTCCGGGGCCAAAGGCAGGGGCCCCGCCCCGGCATGCCCCCCCCACTTTTAAAAAAAGGGGCCGGAAAAAAAAACTTTCAACCCCCAAATTTTAGTTTCACTGGACATTGATTTATACCTGTCCTGACCCAAGCATGACCCGGGGCCCGGAGTTAAGTGGGTCCCGGTGAGAGCCCAGGCGGGCGTCCTTACTATTAACCCCGGGTTTAAAAATGCCCTGTTTGACGCAGCAACAAAAAAAACTATCGTGCTGAACCCAAGGGGGGAAGTGTGAGAACCCCCACCCTTTCCTAAGTACACAGTAAATCCCTGGGTGCTTTGCCCCTCCGTATGAGTGCGGCCCAAATTGAGCTTCATTTGGGAAAAATACTGGGGTTTAAACGCCCTTTTACACCCGGGGCCCCTTTATCTTGGGAAATTCTTTTCTCTTTTTACTCAATTGCTGGGGGAAATGGCTCTTTTACTTTTTTTCTCTGTCCGTGCTCCATACCCCCATGTCCCTCTAAATTTAACCTAAATCGGGGTTCAATTTTTCCCCTGTCCCTTCCCTTGTACAATTCAAAAAGAATTTTTTTTAAACTTTTTTGTACATGCAAGTTTTTTAGCTTTAATTCTAGAAAACACATTTTTAAAATGGGATGGAATCCCACCATTTTTTGTTTCTCTTTTTTTAATTGTTTTAAAAAGGGTTTTTCCCCAAAAAAGGGATTGATGCTTTTTTAAAGTCTTGCAAAAACAAGTCTTTTTTCCCAATATGTGTCCTTTAAAACACGTCCTACCTATTCCTGTTTCTGACAGCACCATCCCCCCTTGACCACCCCTTGACCTTTGGGAAAAGGGAACAAATGCCCTGTTAGAAACAACATTTTTTTATAATAGGACCTGTAGAAAATAGCTGATTTTCACAGCAAAATCCCCCCAAAAAATTTCAAAATATGCCCCATGACCCCACTTTTGAAAATTTGGGGAAAAAACCCAAATGTCTATTAGAAAAAACTTTTTTTATTTTGGGCCCTGTAGTATTGCTGCTTTTTCAAAGCAGCATGACCCAAAAAATTATAAAAAATGACTTCTCAGCCACTGTTAAAAATTTTGGGGGAGAAATGCCCCCTTAGAACCCAACATTTCTTTTCCCAAAAGGCCCAATGTTTAAACTTTATCTCACAGCAACAGGGACCCAAAAAATGATAAATATGATTTCCCCAAAGCCACTGTTAAAAATTTAAAGGGAGAAATGCCACTTAAAAGCCACATTTCTTTTTCCAAAAGGGGACCAGGGATTATTGCTGTATCTCACGGGAAAAAAAGGCCCAAAAAAAATTTATAAATATAACTTCTCACCCACTGTTAAAATTGTGGGGCAACATGCCCCCAAAAACCATTGACAATGTAAAAAATTCCCTAAAGAGGGAAGTGAGTAAATAAAAAAATTTTTTTTTTTTGGGTCATAAAACCCTTTTGGTGTCTTTTAGTCCCCTCACCGCAAAACCAGCAAAATAAAACTTTTGGGAAATTGAGAATAAAAATTGCAGTAAGAAATGATCATTTTAAAAAAAATTTTTTTCAAGAGGACCTTTTCTTTTTTGGAGAAGAATGTGAAGTAGACCGGGCAACTAATGGGGGACCTCGGAAAATTGGGGCCACAACAACCTCAGAGATCCTTTGCCTGATTCATCTTGATCGAAAGTCCCAAAAGATCCACATTATCTGTGGGGAAACCGGATGCGTTTGTCGTAATTTAATCCTCCGGGTGGCTGATGGTCCGCTCAGATATGACGCTGGCTGTGGGCCGGACAAAAACCCCTATGGCGTGGGGGAGCCAGCTCGGCCATTCGTCCAAATTTTTTGGGGGCCCCGAAGTCTAAAGGGTCCCGGAAAAACTTTCAAAAAACATCGGGTTGAGACGCAAAATAGTTTTGCACCATAAAATTTTAAACGGGCTCTGGGGGGTTGTATTTTGTGGCCTGCATTGCATGCGTTTGTGGGGGTGGTTTAAAAAAAGATTGCCAGGGTCAACCCCTTTTGGTGTTTTCAACCTTGGGCCCGCTGCTGCCGCTGTGCCGCTCGGCTACTTTTGGGACTCAAATGCTGCCGTCGCTGGCGTTGTTTTCCCCCGGACATTTTTAAGAACGGGGAAAGACGCAAAAAGATGTCTCCCCGTTGAAACAAACGCAAGGGCTCCATTTTCCCGCATTTTACTCCTATTAGGGTGGGTGGAAGGGGAAATGCTGAGTTTTTTTTTTGTACCGGGGGGTCCAGGGGTGGGCCCCCCATAAATGTTTTTCATTTGTTTGGGCCTTTAAGGGGGAGGATCATGTTGGAGGAAATGGGGCATCCAAGCCTCAGTGAGGGGAAAGGAGCCTTGAGGTTTCCCCAACCTCTGGGTTTAGGGGGACTAGCAAATCCAAACTTCCTCATCGCCTCAAATTCACGCCAACCTCCTTTCCCAAGGGAGGGACATCGGGGTCCCAGGAATAAACCCCCTCCCCCTCCTCCCCCTCCGCTTCCTCCGGCACAGTTCAACACAGCCCCGACTTTTCCTCAGATGATGCCCTGAGAGCTGAGGTCCGGCCCTTTCCCCTAGGGTCGGGGCCCCGAACCACTGGGCCCAATGAAGACCCATAAAAATTTTGGGGAAAATGTCAGGGCCCTTTTGGGTTTGACGGGGGAAAAAAAAGGCTTTCCGCCCGGGATCTGTGTCGATCTCCTCCTCCCTCCGGCGAGACCTGATGTTTTTAGAGTGTCCAACGATCGTTCCCGAAAAAAGAATCACCACAATGGGCCCCGCTGACAAAAGGGGATGTCCCACTGACCAATTTTTGGGGGCTTTTTTCAAAACTGAACCCAAGGGTGGTTTCAGAGCTCTTTCACCTTCCTCCCCTCTCGGTGGCTCAACACCCCCAGGTCCGCACCCCTGCTTGTCAGGGCCATGGGGTCACTTTGTACTGCGTAATGGCATTGCGCTGCTCCCACAATCGCTTTAGCATTTTTGGAGGGTGGAATTCCAGCGGGTTGGCCCCGTCAACAATGGACGGTTTTTCAGGGAGGCAGCTGACCTGCAACGCAGCCCGGGGGGATGACGCAGGGGGCGAACGGGGGAAGTACGAACTCAAAACCTCGAGGGCCCTTTTTCACAGGCAGTCCAACCCCCGGGAGCTCTTTAGAAATTTTTTTGGGCGACAAAGGGTTTTGACATGGCCAGGCAAAAGGGGGTTCTCCACCTACCCATCTTAAGGGCGGCCCGCATATTTCGCCCCTTATCGCAAACCACCTTGCCTGGAAAAAGGGTTTTGTACCCAGCCACGCCCGGGCTCGGGGGCGGGGGCCGGTTTCCCCAGCTCCCGACTGGTGTGGACCGGGCCTCCAAGGCAGATTAATTTTAACACGGGCCCGGTGTCTCTGGACGTGTGCCACCAAGGACCCTTGGGGGGAAAAAGCTCTGCAAACCCTCCCTGCGGGGTTTTTTTAAAGCGTCGCCGAGCCTGAGAGCCACCGTCACCCCCCGAGACATCCACCCAGCCCCACCCATGAGCTGTCACAGAGATATAGCGGCCTTGGCCGGGCTTACTATCCTGTGTCGGTGGGAGATGGACTTTTTTCCCACAAAAGGGTGCAGACAAAGCGCTTGAAATTTTAAAATGACACGTGGCTGGCCAGGGGAGGGAAACCCTTTTTTGGCAAAGAAATTCCTGCTCGGCATCTGGCAAATTTGGGGGCCCGGCCCAGGGCCATTATGTGGGGGAAACCCCCCTGTGTCCACCAGACGAAAATGCAACTTTCCAAGGCCAAAACCTGGCAATGCCGTCATTCCTTTTGGCCCTTTGGGGGTGGTTTGGGTTAAAGTGTTTTCTTGCTCCCAAACCTGGAAGACAGAAGGTGGGTGCTAACGGGGGGTGTTCGGGTGAGGTCGCAAAAATGGCGGAAGGAGAAGGGGTAAAGGGGGGGGGCTTGGTGGTGCGGTGGTACTCGGGGGATGTGGGGCTGGGGCGGAGGGTGAACCCCCGACATGACTCTAAGGGGCAAGGGCGCTGAGGAAAGCTTTGGGGGTGGCGGTGAGGAAGGGGAGGCGGGGGACAGGGGGGGAAAGTGGTTGGGGGGCCCCGGGGTTGGTCTGGCCTTTTTTTTTTTTGGGCCAATGTTCCCTCCATTTTAACTCATGCAAATTTGGTGCATGTTTAAATAGACATGTTTTGGGGGGGGTTTAAACCCCTTTAAAGGGTTTTTTGCCTCCTTTTGCGTTTACGGCAAAGGGGCATTTGCAATCGCTGGGGGGAATTTTGAGGTTGCTCCAAAAGGCCCCGGCTTGGAGGGCCTGGGGCCTTTTTAATTTTTGGGAAAGCAAGGAGCGGGGTTTTGCCCCCTACCGTGGCTGGGGGAATCATAACAGCGACTTTTGCGAACCCCCCCCTCCCTTTTTTTTTGGGGGGGGCCCTTTTGCACTTTTATTCCCCTCCTTTTCACTGAGGGAAACCTTGCCAAAACAAATTCTGCATTTTTAAAAACCAGGAGGATCCGCAATTGGGGGGAAAAACAATACTTTAACACAGGTGACTTGTTTGTTTCCCGACCCTTTTTTGCATCCAGAAAATGCGGGCTTTCAAGCAAAAGGGGAAATGCAAGGCGTTTTTTGACCCCCCGGGGTTTTTGCCCATTGACCCGGGTCCTTACCTCCCCTGATGGATCGAAAATGGGCTTTTAGAGAAGGGCTAAATCAACCCTTATTTTTAACATGCCTTCCCGACCCCCAAACCCCATTTTGTCATCAAAAAGGTTTTTCAGACAATGGATTATCCACAGTGGGGGGGTACCGAGTTGAATTTGGCTGCTTTTATGTTGGACCCGGGTGCTGATTTATTTCTGATGACGAAAATTTGTTTGGGCCCTGATTGTGAGGACGAGGAAGGGAAGACTGCTAATGCAGGTTGGGATTAACCATGAAGGACAGATTGGCGAGAAGTTTTGTTTTCTTAGGGTTCAAGGGCCCCGACCCAAACGATGACAGGCCTGACGGTCCTGGGAAAATGACGAAACCTGGCTTTCGTTTTTGTCGCCAGCATGGAAGGAGCACCTTCTCTCGTAACCCTACCTCCTGTTTAACCCCCCCCTTTGCTCGCTTTTCCACCGCATTTGCTCCCTTTTAGAAATAAAAATTTAGAAGGGATGGAATAGTTTTTTGGGAAAATCTTTATTAAAAAACGGCAAATCCCCAAAACTATTACAAATTCCCCCTAATAAAAAAAAAATTGCTGGATTCAAATTTTTAAATGCAAGGTTTAAACAACAAATTGGAATTGGGGAAAAGTGAAAAAAAAACCCTATCGTTATGTTTTTTTATAATAACGGTTTTTTTTGCACCCTTTTAAATTCCCCCTGTGGTGGGGAAAAATAGAATTGCTGTTTTAAGTTTTTAAAGGGATGCGCATCAAAGAACCCAAAATGGGTCGCAAAAAGGGCAAAAAACACGTATTTTTATGTTTTCGAAAAACAACGGTAAAAATTTTGCACCTTTCAAATTTATCTGTGGTGGGCTATAAATTGCTGTTTTTTAAAAATTTTGGGATTTCTGCGGGCAATGAACAAAAACGGGGGCGCAAAAAGGGCAAAAAACCGTTTTTCTGTTATGTTTTTTTGTATAATACACGGGTTTTTTTTAACCCTTTTAATTCACCTGTGGTGGGCTTTAGAAATTTTCTGGTTTTTAAAATTTACGGGATGCTGCTCAATGAAAAAAAGCCCGGGTGGGGCAAAAGTTAAAAAAAAAAACTATCGTTTTGTTTTGTATAAAAACGGTATTTTTTTTTTCCTTTCAATTCACCTGTGGTGACTTTTAGAATTGCTGTTTTAAGATTTACGTGGATTTCGGCAATGAACAAAGCTGGGGGCGCAAAAATCCAAAAAAAAACTATTGTTTTTTTTTTCGTATGATACACGGTAATTTTTTTGGGAAAAAACAACCGTGGGTGACGACAAGATTGGTGGGTTGTAATTTAACTGGTGGTATATAACACAGGGGGAATGGGTAAAAATTTAAAAAACAACCCATTGAAATGTTAATGAAAAATAAAAATGGGGGTTTTGCACCCAACAAAGAAAACCCGCAGTTTTTAGAAAAGAAAGGGTACCCCCAAAATAAGTTTAGGCTGCCCCAATTTTCCCGGGAAAAATTTTCCCTAGCAAAAAATGTTAATAATAAAAATTTTTGCAGTGAAAAGTTAAAACTAAGTCTTGGGAACTTTTTCCAGTGTTTTTATAAAACAAGGGTTGTCTGTGTTCGCCCGCGACCCCCCCCCCCGCTCCTCCCGTGACTTTACAGCGGTATATGCTGCTTTACCAAACTCTAGCTAACTACATAAAATCCCTTTAAATCTAATTTTAAAATAAATTGGAAGGGTCACAGCTAATACAGAGGTTTCTCTGTGCAGGGAAAAAGACTTTTAAATTTTTGTGAGCTGTTTTTGGGCCAAAAGGGAGGACCAGGGGCTATCCCATGAGACGTTAGAGACAATGAGGGGGTGAAACAGGAAACGCTGTTCCCATTTTAAAAGAGGGGCCCTGTGATTTTTTTTTGCCCAAACGCACCTACCCATCCCATTTATGACGTCGCAACAAAATCTCACCCTTTCCTATTCTGTAACTAATTTCGGGCCCCCAAAATTACAGGGGAAACGCCGAAAAAAGCGCAATCTTAATAGATGATGCTCAATTTTAACCCTTTAATTATCGCATGTTTTGGGAAAATTTTGATCACCATAAAAACCTTGCCGATTTCAACTTTGTCGATAAAAATCGCTCAACACTAATTTTAACCTTAATTATTGCATGATCTGAAAATTTTGATCACCATAAAAACTGTGCCGATTTCAACTTTGTCGATAAAAATCGCTCAACACTACTGGGGACCAGAATAAAATTCTTAGTTTGTTTATACAGAGTTCACATTGTGGTATAAATGCCATATTTTCTAGATTCTGCAGATTGCTATGATTCCAGTGATACCAAAGTTATACAATTTTCACCATAAAGTTACATCATTTTGGGTTGTGTCTGTAGCTACTTGAATATGGTGGTGAATGTAAGGAAAATGAGATATGTTAATTTTCGCAATCACAAACACATCCTCTGACCAATTTTATAGAAAAAAATGAACACAGTTCAAAAAACTATAAAACAAGTAAGTCAAAATGTCAGAAAAGTTCAATTATATGCAGATTTTACAGTTTCCGACAGCAAGAAAGCCAACATTTGGCTGTAGCTCTGTAGCTCTTCTTCCAGTACTAACTTTAATTACCAATGCCCTTGCTATTTTCTGCCTATTCTACATTCTGGCATTGGTACATTAGCATTATATTCCAGCCTAGTGAAAGGACTAGCCCTTTAAACCAGTACCAGGTTTGTCAAAGAGTTTGCAGAAATAAACCATAACATTCACAGAGTTCCATGTCCCGCATGATGTTATTCAGCGTATGCTCCATTCATCTACATAAGGTTGTTTTGGCTTCAAGCAGATACATTTCTGCAAGACCAATGGAAATGTCTGCATTGAATCTGCCCCATGTGAATATGCCCCGATAGTTCCTTAATGCAAGAACATACAGACCATTATACCCTATACACAAAAGCTGAATTCTTGGCCAAGTATCTGGAAAGCATCAACTTCAGCTACTGGGTCGCAACTACCCATCAAGACTGTAATAAATCTTGTCAGTACTGTGTTGATGATGTGTAAACCTTAATGCTGACTATTTACTTTTGATCTTTATTTTTCTTCTGCCAAGTATATTATAGTTACTTCCATTAAGAACTGTATTGCTATTTTTTTATCATTAGATAATATAGTAATTATGGGCAATTACAACTGGAGCAGGAACAAGCTGTGCACAATATATGTAATTACTTACTCTGTATTAATGTTTTATTTCTTTTACCAAAACTCAAAATGTAACAGACTTCTGAGAACATCCCAAGAATAAAATCAATTGGGAATAAATGCAGAATATTCTTTCTTACTTTAAACAGCATCCACATATATCTCACTTTTTATTTTCTGCTTTTTAACAACCACAATCTGATTCATCTGAAAGTGGATATCAACATACTCTGTGCTGTCTTTCATGTATTGATCATTCAGATTTCTTCCCTTTCATATCTGAATGAAGTGCGCCTCAGACTTCCATGTGAGTTATACATGAGTAATAGAAAAATGTCCTACTGAATTAATTTAAATTGTAATATAAGGATTTAACTGAGCCGCCTTTATTCTCAATGAGGATGCTATTTACATGTAAAGATTGGTAAATATACAGTTGAAGTTACTGAAATATTGAGTTATTTTGCAATCTCATTAAAAAAATATAATATTAGATTGCACATTATGCTATTTATTATAATGTTTATTTGCATTGTAGACATTACAGTTTAAACACCAGGACTCCGCATGATTCTACTGAATTAAAATCACTTCACCACAGAGTTCTGTGGTGATACCTCAGTTTTGGCCATATGGTTTAAAACCTATGTCCAAGGTTACATATATTTACATAGTTTGTAAGGCTGAAAAAAGACAGAAGTCCTTCCAGTTTCAGCCATTATGCCTAAAGTATTGATCCAGAGGAAGGCAAATACACCCATGAGGTAGAAGCCAATTGTCCTAATTATAGGAAAACAATTCCTTCCTGATACCAATCTGGCAATCAGAATAAATCCCTAGATCAACGACCCTTCTCCAGAATCCTAGTCACTATAACTTGTTATATTATTGAATTCTAGAAATGCATCAGATTCCTTTTTTGAACTCTGTTATTGAATACACCATAACAATTTTCCTCAGCAGAGAGTTCCCATACCTCACTGTTTTTATAGAGTAAAAGAATCCCATTATCTTGTTATGTAGAAACTTTCTTTTCTCAAGACGTAGAGTGATGCCCCTTGTTCTAAACAGTCCTGGGTATAAATTGATCTTACGCGATGATCTCTATAGTGGCCCATAATATATTTAAAACATAAATATTATGTCCCCCCCCGAAGCATATTTTGCTCTTAACTAAATAACCCTGGCATAACTTTTGCATTTATCTGTGTTGATAAACCTCCATCAGCTATTTCTATGTCCAGTCTAGAGCCCACCAAGATCCCTTTGTACTAACACATTATCCTCTATTGTGTTTGATTACATAGACAGACTAATAGTAACAACTGCAAACGATCGATATTCTACTGTGCCACACTTCCTTGTGTAAGATTCTTAATTGAGAAATTTTAAAGGAGGATAGGCCCAATACTGACCCTAAAGGTACCCCCAAAGAACTGGGATCCATCTGTGTATGTACCCGTAAAATCATCAACCTTTGTTTTCTATCACTGAACCAGATATTTACCTATTTTGAAACATAATCACCCAGTCCAAGCATTCTCATTTTACTTACCAACCTTTTATGTGGTGCAGTATCATATGCTTTAGAAAAATCTAGATGTACAATGTCCAATGCCTCACCACGAGCCAGTCTAGAACTAACTTCCTCATAGAAGCTGATGAGATTAGTCTGACAGGACCGCTCCTTCAATAAACCCCATGCTCTGAACAGCGTTTATAGCATTATTTTCAGTGAGATACTCCAGTATAGCATCTTAAGAAAACCATCATACATTTACCCACAACATAGGTTAAACTTACTGGCCTATAATTTCCAGGATCCCTTTTTGACCCCTTTTTTTGTTATTGGCCCCAAACATTTCTATTGGCCAATCCTTTGTCTGACATACCCTGTTATTAAACAGTTCCAAAAGTCTATTAAAGAAAATGGCCTATCCTATGACATCACTTAACTCTTTAGGACATGGGAGTGGTATACCACTCTCAGGAAGAGATGGGCGAATCGATTCTAACGAAGTGGAAATTTCAATTTAGAATTTTCAGGAAACTTCGGTTCTGGGGGGGGGGAACGAAGGTCGAAGTTTTGGGGAGTACGTTCGCATGAATGAAGTGTGGCTTTGGATTATAAATGGCTTGTCGAGCACATGGCGCTACATGGGCAAAGCACTCTGGGAGAAGAAGGCATAGCCTGCATGACATGTGCAGAGATGAGAGCCAATCAAACACAATTACCGGCGGGATTTCATGTGACGTCACCCCCCCGGCACTATATAAGTGACCGGGCGCGACGCTCGGGCTCTCATACCGCTCTCACTGTACTGACCAGGGAATGTCGCCTGCTCAGTCTGATTGATTAACTGAAGAACTGATTTTTATACTGCTATTTTTGTGGTGGTGTCTCAGCTTCTAGTCGTCGAGAAGACTGCTTCTCATAATGTTCTATTCTGATTTTTTGGGTATTTGGAATCTGAAGTCCAGTGTTCGTCCGACGTGCAGCTCATAAACATATTAATGCTATCATGCTCACTAGCAACATTGAATATCCAAGGGGCATCTAAGCCAGTTCCTGTTGGATTCATTTAAAGAAAACTAGCGTTTTAATAATACAAATACCACTTCTCATTTTTGGCTGCTCAATTTCTTTTGCGCAATTTACATCCAGGCGGGTTAATTTAAAAGCGTTGTTTTTGTGCTGTGGTGACAAAAATATAGCTGTCTTTTTTCACCGCCAAAAAATAAAATTTATTCCTGTAGCATAAGTTCCACAAGCGAAGGTTAATTACACATTTTTTATTCTCATGTTGTTTAGCGTAGAAAACACGCAATTGTAAACACGCTACAAGCCTGGTAAGTTTCCGGCTGCTCAATACTTTGCACAATTTACATCCAGGGGTTAATTAAGCGTTGTTCTGCGCTGTTTGTGACTCCAAGGTAACCAGCTTTTTCAATCACCGCCAAAAAATAAATTTTTCTGTAGCATAATTCACAAGCCGAATGATATAATTACCAATTTTTGTTCACTTGTTGTGTAGCGTAGAAACACGCAATTGTACACACCTACAAAGCTAGTAGTTCTGGCTGTCACAAATCTTTGCGCAATTATAACATCCAGGGGTTATTAAGCGTCTGTTCTGCAGCTGTGTGACATCCAAGAAACCGTCTTTTTCAAACCGCCATAAAAATACCATTTTCCTGTAGCATAATTCACAAGCGAAGGTTTAATTACAAATTTTTTCTCTTGTTGTGTACAGCGTAGAAAAACGCAAGTGTAACCCTACAAAGCTAATTAGTTTTCACGTCTTGTGCTCCCCACCCACAATTTTTTTTCCCCCCCCACCCCCCTCCCTTACTTTGCGCAATTTAAATCCAGGGGTTACTTAAGCGTTGTTTTTTTGTGCTGTGGTGACAAAAATATACCGTCTTTTTATCAACCCGCCAAAAAATACAATTTTCGCTGTATGCTAATTGACCAAGCGAAGGTTAATTAAAATTTTTTCTCTTGACTGTGTAGCGTAGAAAACCACGCAATTGTAACACGCTACAAAGCTAGGTATTTTTTTCGGCTGCTCAATTCTTTTTGCGCATTGTAACAATCCAGGGTTTAATAAGCATTGTTCTGCAGTTGTTACTCAGGTAAAGAAACTTTGTTTTACACCGCCCACAAAAGAAATTCTGTAGCATAATTCAAATTCCGAAGGTTAATTAAGCCTGTTTGGGCTTTTATATTCGCAGTTTTTTTAAAAACGGCCACATACAAGTCAATTTTCCTGCCCATATGTGGAGCGCAATTTATATCCAAGGGTTTAACCCAAGCATCTCGGGTTTCATTGGCGTCAAATACAGGTGTGTATTTATCATCAACAGATAACTTCATCAAACCGTGTGTCTTTACATTTAGTATACAAACAGTAATCAGACAGAGAGGTGGCAGGCTCTTCACCTGCAAGTGGCATAAGAGGCACAAACATTCCAGGCCCAGGTCGCAGCACAGCAAGGGAGCTTCGCAGCAGAGTCACTGGTGAGGCCACAACTGCCTGCTGTCATCTAGCGGCCGTGTGTTTGTTCGACAACCCCATGCGTTCTTGATTGGTTGACTATTCATCCACTCCACTCCCAAGTGTACATCTGACAACCCCCTAGGCCAAGAGTCATGTAGGTGAACTCGGTCAGACACAGACCCATTAGATTTGGTGCATGGCCCGATGTAGCCTGGTACGGCCCTCACCTGTCCTCAAACACCGCCTCTATTCCCCATCCGTTCCCATCAGCCAGAATCTACTATGTGTCAGGCTCAGCGCTCACTATATAGCGAGGAGTGAACAATTTGAGGAGGGCAGTCAGCAGCTACTTTGGCACAAAGAAACGAGAGGTGGCCAATATCCCCCTGCTTTCTTGCAGTAGGCGGCAAATTTATAGATGTTTGAAAGTGGCCATGGGGAGGTCATGTTGTGAGTGTCAGCCTCTGCATACCACGCGGACCGCATGATGAAGCGACAGTCATGTGGACGATGAAACACAACAAGATGATTGATGTACCGACCGCTACTTTGGGAGCCGGGTGATGCAAGGGCTTCATCATCGTGTCAGTGAGAAGAGGGCGTCAGCCTTCGCGCGCAGGCAGCAGCTGCAGCCAGCAAGTGTGGGTCGTGTGGGCCGTGATCAGCAGATAAGCAAGCAGTGGTGAGGTCCGGGATGCCAAGCGGCCACTTGGTAAAAAACCCCATTCGGCAGGTCCAACAAAGTAGCGGTCACAGGGCTCAGCGAGGCAGCGTGCATAGTCACTCCAGTTGCGGAGCATTTTGCGGTAAAATCCCCGATACTCGGTGGGTTGGCAGTTCTTTGCTAAGACACCGGAGGAGCCGAATAAGGGTATATATGTAGAATCTGTTAGCAGAAGTGACAGCGTGGCGCCAGGGAGCTAACGCGTGTTGGCCACCACGTCAGCGACAACACATGCAGCGTCAACACATGGTGTCCGCGTTGCACCTAGGAGGTGATGGTTCCATGCGCCGCTGCATGGCGCACGTGTTTCAATCTTTTGTGAAAAGGTTCCTGAAATCTTCCACCGATCTTCAGAACATTTGAAAATGGCCAGAAACTGTGCATGCACTTTATCCATCGTACAAAGCCCGTGACACCCTCCCTCGCGTTTCTATGCGGCAGAACGGCCTCCCCCCAACACACTCTGATATGCCGATGTTTTCCTCTCGTTGGAATACCAGCCTGCACAATTGGACCGACTGTAAATGAACAGAGAAAGGCCATTAACGATTTTTGATGATCCGAGGCATACAGAAGAACTCCCAGTGGTAAACTTTGATTGTCAGCCAGTGCCAGCTCATGCCGTGGACACCTGACGTTGTTGAGGCATTCGAGGAGGCCACTTTAAATTTCATCGCTAGGACTATGGGAGAATAACGACATTCCCTGCTTCATAGTCCTGCAACAGATCGCAGAAAAATATGTCTGGGCAGGGGACTGGATACGTGGCGACTACATCTCGTGGCCTACATAGTCCGGTGATGACTGAAATGGAGGAGTCAGGAGGAGGACATTGAGCAGAGCATTGTCCCGTGAAGAGTGGAATTTCTACCCAGAGTGTACAAGAGAGGAGTGAGCAGGAGCAGGCGGAGAGTGGATGGAGATGAGGAAAGACGAGCAAGAGCCAGCCACCGTGGCCAAGCACAGTGGGAAATGGAGAGGGAGCCCCTCGAAGTCACTTGTGAAGATGGCCGCGCAGCATGCTTATTTCCTGGCTAGTGACACCAAATATCATCATCCGCAGAGGGATGACTACTGGCTCTCCACCCTATTGGACCCTCGTTCTACACCTCCACTAAATGGGAGCCTTTTCCCAGATATTGAGAGGGAGGACCAACTCAAATTACTATAGGGAAATCCTCCGGTAATCAGTTGAAGCACGCTCCCTTATGAGCGCATCGTCGCGTCCCTCGACAGGTTCTGACCGGGGGGTTCCTCAGCCGCTCACGTACAACTGGCCGGCGTGCTGCTGGGGGGAAGGTGGGGGGGTAGGAGCAGTACCAGCTCCATCAGCAAGCACCCTAAGTCAGGAGTCACTTGATGACGCAGCTTCCTTCACCCGCCTAGTGAGAGGGTAGTTCGCCAGCAGCATCAGGTGACTTGGAGAGCAGTCCCCTGAACCAACAGGTGGTGTGCCTACTTGACAGCACTCTGCCACCCCCCTGCCAGTTTAAAATCCCGCTGGACTACTGGCAGCGCCCAAACTGGATTGTGGCCGCAAACTTGCCGATTTTTTGCAGTGGAGGGAAGCTGTCCTGACCGGCCAGTAGTGTGGGCCATCAGAGAGCGGTGTTCAAGTGCCGGCGGTCGGGGCCATCGTATTAGCCCAAAGGAGAACCCAGCTATTGTCCCACGGGAAATGTGGAACGACTGACCTTTGTCAGAAAATCAGTAGTTGATCGCTAGGATTTTCACACACCAATGCCTTAGGCGTCAGACTAACATCAGCCATGATTTGCCTCCACCCAAACTGTGAGAAATGAGTCTGGGTTCAAAACTACCGTGCCTCAGCCCACTATTCCTGATGCCGCCCCCCCCAAAAAAATCCGCCTGAAAGCCACACAAATCTGCTGACAGTTTCTCCATCAGCAACAACCATCTTTACCAGGGACTAGGTATGCACCCACCTCCCAGCTCTGTGTCTATTTGCCACTGTCTGACCTCTCATCTAGCGCTGCGGGGGGGGGGGGGGGGTGGCTGCTGCTGTGACCTACACTCTGTTCATTGTCCACACTCTGTGGCCTTCTCCTGTTTTTGCCAACCACCAAATGACATTTGTTCCACAGCCTGACCTCATGCTTGCGCTGCCAGTGACTACACACTGTGTCATTGATAGTGCCACTGTCTGACCTCATCTGCTCTTGTGCTTCAGCCTGACCTACACACTGTTCCCATTGTCCCACTCTTGGCCTACTCCTGTTTTTTTGCCACCTCCAAATGTGATTGTGGCCACTGTTCATGACCTCATGCTGAGCTGCTGGTGGCTGCTGCGGAACCTACACACTGTGTCATTGTGCACTGTCTGACCTCATGGCTGCTCGCTGTTGCTGCTGCAGTGACCTACACAATGTTGTCATTGTCCACTCTGTTGGCATACTCCTGTTTTTGCCACCTCCAGAATGTCAATTGAGCCACTGCCTACCTTATCTGCTGCTGGCCGTGACCCCACACACCGTGTCATGTGCCACTGTCTGACCTCATGCTCTGGCTCGAGCTGCTGAGCGCGTGACCTTTCACACAGTTCATTGTGCACTGTCATGACCTCATAGCTGCTGCTGTGGCTGCTGCTGGTGACCTACACACTTGTCCATTGTGCCCACTGTCTGACCTCATGATGCTGCTGCTGTGCTGATGCAGTGCACCTTACACACTCTAGTCATTGCGTGCCACTGTCTGACCTCATCGCTGCTGCTGTGGCCGCTGCCCCTGGACCTACACACTGTGTCAGATGTGCACTTCTGTGACCTATTCATGTCTTTTTTTTTGCCACCTCCACTTTCATTGTGCCACTGTCTGACCTCATGCTGCTGTGGGCTAGCGCCGTCACCTCCACACTTCTTCTCTAATGTTGCCACCTAGCTCTCAGCTTGTTTTTTTTCCCAGCTTTCTCTGGCATGACTTTATCAGGCAACATTCCTGCTTCAGTTTTTTGGTCAGTTTTTGCCCCTTAAGTGCCCAGGAATTTTAGAGGTGAAGCGATTCTAAGAGCGGCGGCAGTCATGTGCGTGTCATACTAAAACACAACATTGTAAGAACGACGCAACACCAAGCCTCCCTACTGCATATTTAAGCAGCCCACAATCTAACATCACACCTGCAGGCTCTATGCAGCCTGAAATAGCTGTTTTTTAATACGTGAATTCATGCCGAAGAATTCGGAAAACGAAGATTATTTTTTTGCCGAGAAATTCGCTAAGGAACGAAACTAATTTCGGAAAATTCGCCCATCTCTACCACCAGGACCTGGTGATCTGTCTATTTTAATCTTCTTAAGACAGAGCTGCACTTCTTCCTGGTTTAGTCAAGAAACATTTAAGTTGGAGTTTACCTCATCCTTCTGCTCATCAACAAAAAGGTCAACCTCCTCGGTAAATACAGTGGAGAAAAAAATTTGTTTAACAGGTTTGTTTTCCTCTCATCGCCCTCCACAATATCTCCCTCGCTGACATTTTCTGTTTTAATCTTTTTACTATTTAGGTTATTTTTGAAGGCACAGTTGTTGGCAGATGGGTTTCTCCAGGGAGAAGACAGGGCTGGCATATTACCATTCCTGCCTACTCAATCATTACATACTGTATACAGTGCTCAATGTGACTTTATAAAATGACCCTTCTCATGTATGCTGGGCTCAGTGACTGCAGGAACTGCTGGGTCCTATCAGACCCAGATCAGCTCTGCATTGGTTCCAGGGTGTGTATTTCATCTGTAACTATGGATAATATATCAGCCCCAGTTACAGGCAGGAAAATTGAAAAAATGCCCCCCAAAGGTCTTTTTCTGAACTTTTTGGGGGCACAATATGTAAAATAAATAAAATTACAGACACAAGAGAATTTTTTTTTTAAAAAAAATCAATAAAAAAACTAACAGCCCAAATCACAACTTTTATCCTCACCCCTGACAACCAACTTGATTGGTTCAAGTCAGGGCTCTGGCAGGGCCACCTATGGACATACACAGAGTTGTTTCCAAGCCACTCCTTTGTTGTCTTGACTGTGTGTTTAGGTTCATTGTCTTGTTGAAAGGTGAACCTTTCATCACAATCTGAGGTCCAAAGGACTCTGGATCAAGTTTTCATTGAGAGTATCTCTTTACTTTAATAAATTTACCTTTCTCTTAACCTTGACCATTCTCCCTGACGCAGCCCCTGAAAAAACAACTTTAAGAGTACCACTACCAATTTTCACTTAGGGGTCGTTTTCAGTGATCCAGACCTGGTTGTTCTGGCAAACTTTACGTAAGTTTTCATGTGTCTTTTACTGGAGAGAGCCCATAAAAGCCAAGTTGGTGGAGTGCCACAGTGATGCATGCCATCGTGGAGTTTCTCCCATCTGCACACAGGATCTTTGGAGCTCAGTCAGAGGGGCCATTGGGTTCTTGAACACCTCTTTTACCTAGGCCTTTCTCCACAATTAATTAGTCTGGTGGGTGGCCAGCTCTTATTGAAGGCCACTATGCACTTTTAGTGCAGCAGAAATGTTTTTATTCCCTTCTCCAGATCTGTACCTCTACACAATCCATCTCTGAGCTCTCCATGGAGTTTTTTTTGTTGGCTGTTTTGTTTCTCTGGAAAGTGGCACTAGCAAAACCTCAAATAGACAGGGGTTTTCTTTTCCAAAACATGTCCAATCACATTAATTCATCATAGGTGGACATAAGTCAAGGTGTAAAAACATTTTAAAGATTATATAGAGAAATAGGAGGATTTTATAGCTATATTTTGAGTCTTACAGCATAAACAATAAATACTTTTCCATATGAAATTTGAGTTTTTAATTTTCAATACATTGTCAAAACAATTCTATAACTTTGTCATTAAGATGTATTGAGTGCACAATGATGGGGAAAAAAAACTTGATTTTTTTTAAATTTAACAAAAGGCCTCAACATAGCAAAATGTGAAAAAGTTAATGGGTCTGAAGACTTTTGAAAGTCTTGTACAGAAGATGTCCCCCAGCACTAACCCTGGCTTTGTTTGATGTTTTTTGTCAATCACTTCGGTACTTTGTTTAGGTGTCTTCTACCTTTCAATATATCAGTGTTGTAACAACATACCAAGTAGTTTTAAAACCCAGGTTTTTATGTGGATCCAAACCCCTTGTGGAGTTTTAAAGGTAAGAAACATGCAATCCCTAAGACTATATTCCATGGTTTAGTCAATATCAAGTTTGTTAAAGCTTTGAGGACACATTACCTCTGAATTATAGAATGTAATAGAGTATGCTATAATTGGTTTAATCAAATTTACATGAAACTTTTGTATCTAAGTAAAAAAGCTCTGTATTCCTCTGTATGATTTCAGGAACAGACAGAAGTACAGAAAAAACATCCTGCACCACAACGAAATCCTTATTATGGCTGTATGCAGGAGCCCTAATATTTTAGATAGAGGTCCTTCCGTTACTTTTACCAGACAGGACACAGATGATATCATGTTATAATCCAGAATTTTCAGAAATAGCGGAAGCTTTGTGGCAATGTCTCATTTACATTTCTGAAAAAGAATTTGCTTGGCTAATAGATAAAACAATATAACTGGAGTGTGGTCGTGGTTTTTTTCATGAATACCCAATCAAAACATAAATGTCCGGATAGTTAGATCAGGGACAAACCAACAAAGCAACGGAAGAATTATGTATTTTGAGGCCAACTACTTCATGAATGTGATGGCAACAATTTCAAGACGACGTCCTCTTTAGCAGCCGTATAGTACAGACTGGCTGAAAATACAGAATACAAAGAATTGAAGTTGATTAAAATGATCACTTTGTAAATAAGTTACTGTTTGTGTCTTCATTTTTCATAAAGTCTTCTTTTGTCTTTACTGTAGCTTTTTACCGTGACTCTTACAGCCCTGTAATTCTTGGAATTCAGTCTTCCTTTTTCTACCATTAATGTGAAGTATATGGATGTGAAATATATGGTAAAGAAAACTAAACCATCCAGCCATAATATTAATACTAAATGAAGTATAAAAACTTTAAAAACTTTGATTGTTTGATCCAGAAGATCAAGACTAAGTTTGTTATTAGGCTATGTTCACACGGTGAACGCCCCGCAATTACGCCGGAGTTTAGGAGCTCATGATCGTGCGTATCAGCCGCTAGTAATTGACATGTCACTAATCTCCCCCTGTGGCATATTGTGCGAGCGGGGAAAGGAGACGTAATCCATAGTTCTCTATGAGAACTGTGGATTACCGTAATGACTGGGGCGCAGTTCACCCCATATTTAGCGCAGCACGGCGCGAAATACGGGGTGAAATACGTCCCAGTTTAAGCCATGTGAACATAGCCTAAAACCTAATTGCATCTTGTCTTCTGCACCAGCCTTGATCAGGGATATTCTTCAATTTTTGTTCAACAGAAATTAAGAAAATAGATTCTTACTTTGAGCCATTTTCTGAGCTTGCTGTTCGTCACAATGTTCAAAAGATTCTTACAGCTTTGTCATGATTTATGTCAATTCCTTCCCTACCATTTAATGTGAAGTATATCAATATGAAGCATATGGTAAAGAAAACTACACAAGTCATTCATAACCATTAAATCACTGCCAAATAAAGCAAAAACATTGACTATTCCCATTGTTTGACCAAGGAGATCAAAGGAGGCATCAGGCAAAAGATGGGATTTATTAGGCACCAAGTGAATAGTTAGTTTTGTAGTGGAAGCAAGAAAAAGTAAGAAATTTAAGGATCTGAGCTGCTTTGACAAGGGCTAAATTGTGATAATTCAGCAACTGGGTCAGAACATATTTTAAATGTCCTGTGTTGTTACCTGTTTCTGGAATGCAATGGTAAGTACTTGCCAAATGCGCTCCAAGAAAAGACCTGGAGAACCACCAACAGGGTCATGAACCCTCGAGGTTTACTGATGTATATGGAAAGCAAAGGCCTATTTGATCCAATTCCAAAAAGGAGCTATTTTTGGACAAATTGTAGATTAAATGGTTTTAATAGAAAGTTATAAAAACACACAATACATCCCAGTTTGCTGTGTATGGTGCTTCATAACTGTTGACCAGTCAAAGTGCCTATGAAGATCCCTTTCTAACACTAAAAGGGCCTAAAATGTATCACAACTGGACCATGCAGCAATAAAAGAAGGTGACCTAATATGATAAATCACAAGTTCATTTACATAATAGCTAGATGTGCAAGCATCTTACCTAGGAAGGTAAGCTGGAGGAGGAAGTGTAAAGCTGGTAAATTTTGTGTGTGTGTGGTGTGTGTGTTTGTGTTGTGTTGTGATATATATATATATATATATATAATATATATATCCATAAAAATGCATAAGCGTATGCTAAAGAGATAAAAAGTCATAAGGCACTTGCGATTTGTACTGCGATCTCCTGGCGTGGAGTATCCTCAATCTGTATAGCAGTCTCCTGGCATGGAGTTTCTTCAAACTGGATAGCAGTCTCCTAGCGTGGAGGATCTTTAGACTGAATAGCAATCTCCTGGCTTGGAGGGTCTTCAGGCTGAATAACAATCTCCTGGTATGGAGCGGGTTACGAACCTGTTGAGGCTGTCATGGCCGCAGGACCCTGAAAGATCTAGTTCCTATACCTTTGAATGTACTCCACGCTAGGAGACGCCAGGAGATTGCTACTTGGCTCAATACTCGGCTTGAAGACCCTCCATGCCAGGAGATTGCTATTCAGCCTGAAGATCCTCCATGCCATGAGATTGCTATTCAGTCTAAAGATCCTCCACGCTAGGAGACTGCTATTCAGTTTGAAGAAACTACATGCCATGAGACTGCTATACAGATTGAGGATACTCCACACCAGGAGATCGCAGTACAAATCGCAAGTGCCTATTGACTTTTTATCTCTTTAGCATACGTTTATGCATTTTATGGTCGAAAAATTTGACATAATAAATTAATGAAGATTTGATAAAAATATTTAGGAGTGATTTATATATATATCTTGCAAGACGTTAGGGCGAATTTGAAAGCGCCCATATTAAGCACTCCAGCACAAGCGATATTTAAGTTAGAGGTCCTATATAATTATTTAGAGTTTGTGCGTATATGTACCATCTACATTCAACTCTCTTTGTGCATGAAATATTCAGTTATGCTTGTATGTATTTAGTTATGTGCTCTTTTTTGGTTTTTCAGTGATGCAGAAATCATATATATAAGCATGTCATCTCCATAATAAAATGATTAACGTTGTTCATGTTAGAAGTACAGAATGAGCGAGCTTTTTATGCCTAAATATAATCAGGTTCCTTGTTAGGGAGTTTTGATCAAATAAATTTAGACCTGTAAGAAATGAGACATGTAATGACACGTACATCTAAAAAATTTTGTAGTATTTTCATAAACACTGTACAATCCAGTTTGAAATTTTTTAATTGGGCTTTTTCTTTTGCAAAATATATAACCAAAAATTAGGAAAGGCAGAAAGATATCAGATATGAAAAACATTGACACCCAGGCAAAGGTCACAGGTCAAGGGTTAGAAAACGGGGGGCCTATAGCCCTAGGGGCCTGTAAATCCCCAATGATGACAGGATTGATTTTCAGTAATGAAAAATTTTTTTTACGCGCTGTGGAAAAATTTTGGGTTTGCCATTGAACAAATAAAATAATAATGCTTTAAAACAAAAAAATAGACTAACCCAGGTACTAATATGGATTCCGGGGTTTTTTTTTACAAATACTTTTTTAATTTAAAATTTTTAAATGGGCAAGGGCCAACCTTAGTGTCAGGGAACGCCCCCTCAGTCCTTAAGGAAACCAGCAAAAGGCCATAACAAAAAGGGGAAAAATTTGGGAAACCCATGGTAAAAAAACCCTAAGATCCCCCATATTTTAGGGGTCCCAAAACCCCAACAAGGGGGGAAATTTCCCACCAAAAATTGGGCCCCCCACCCCCCCCCCCCCCCCCCCCCCCCCCCCCCCCCCCCCCCCCCCCCCCCCCCCCACCCCCCCCCCCCCCCACCACCCCCTCCCCTAAAATTTTCCTAGTAAGGGACAGTCTATTTTCCCAAAATTTAAAATAAAGGGGAAAAGAAAAAATCCTTAAAACCCATCGGGAAGGAATTAGGGTACCAAAAAGGATTTTCCTCTTTACTAAAGGTTTCTCTTTTTTTTCCCCTGGTAAAAGAAAATGCGGGGTTAGTCTTGATGTCACCAGTTTATTTTTCCAGCATCCCCCGGGGGTTATTTAAACGGGCGGTGGAATTTCTTCTTTGTAAATATATTCCTACCCCAACAAAAGCTAATATCTTTTGGGGCTAGAGTTATAATTTTTTATTTTTACAATAACTTTTTTTTTTTTTTGATAAATTTTTTTAAATCTGCAACTTTTTGGGTTTGGCCCCCAATGGGGGCCAGGCCCCCCCATCCCTGGCCAACTATTTAGGGCCGGGGGGGAAAACCATTTTTTTTTTTTAAACAGTCTAGACAATCCTTACTTTTGGGGCCCCTGGTCGGGATTGGGGCTACATTGATGCCCTTTCCCATTTTTTGGGGGGGGGTCGGGGGGGTCGTCCTTACCAACTTTTCTCTTTTTTCGCAACTGCAAACTATAGGCCAAAAGGGCTTGCAAAACAACTCCCGGATTAAAATTAAACCCAAAAATGATATTATAGATAAAAGGGTTTTTAAAAAAAAAGAGGTTATACTAAAAAATCAACTAAAAAAAGCAAGAGTAAAAAAGCAAAACAAAAACCCCGAAAATTTTTAAAATTAAAAAGAAAAAGAAAAAAACCTAACCGAAAAGAAAGGGAGCTTTTGAATGCAAAAACGGGGTATACGAAAAATTCAATCAAATCAAACAGATTTTCATAAAAATTTTTGGTATCCTAAAAAAAGGCCCCCCTTAACAGCGAGTATAATGGATTTTGGGAATTGGTTTTTGTACTCGGAAAAAACGGGTACTATGGGAAACCAAATTTTTCCCCTATTTGCTTCACGGGAAAAAAAAAAAAAAAAAGTTTCCCTGCTCTGTTTTAAAGGTTTTTTTCCCCCCCTGGGGTTTAAAAAGGGAGATGCGGTAAATGTAAATTTACAAACAAGAGAGACACTTTCCCAATGACAGGGAACAACCAACAAAAATTACAGTTTCAAGGATTTTCTTTAAATTTGTGTTTATGATATTTAATCTATCCCAAATTGATGTAATAATGTCTTTAAATTAAAAACTTTGGCAGCACAATATTTAAAAAAAAAAAAAAAAAAAAAAAAGATAAAAAAATGCATTTAAAACACCCAAAACCAAAACCAAAAACGGGGCCCTCCCCCCCCCTTTTCGGTTTGAAAGCGAAGCATTTTTTTGGGGTCCAGGGGGATCAGCCCGATATTTTTCTGCTTTTACGGAATAGAAAAAAATAAAACCCACCCAAAAATGGGGGGATCCCCAAACAAATGCTGCGTTTCTTGAAGCGGCGGGAAATTTATAAGTTAGTTTCAGGGTGCCCCACGGGGTTTTAAAATTAGCCGCTTTAAATTTGGGCTTTAAAACAATTGATTGATATATTATAAATGTTTTCAGATTTTATTCCGGGTTTTGTAACACAGGTGAGCTTTTCATGTGCAATACTTTTTGGATGCGGGGGGAAAAGTGCTTCATCAAAAGACCCCCCCCCGTTTTTAACTATTTAAGAATGTAAATTTTGTTTGTGAAAGCTTTACCGGAACAAGGGCTTTCTGAAAGGGGGGGCCCGAAACGCGTCGGGGGCTTTATCCCGCTTTTCCCCTTCTTTTTTTTTGCCTTCATTAAGTAAACTTGGCTTAAAAAATTATCCATCGCTGGACCCTTTTTTTCCCTTTTTGGGAAATTTGTCTTTGGGGCCTTTGGCTGGCGGGTCGGGTTTCCGGAGCGAAGGAGAGCCAAGGCAGTGCTGGACGTTCTTTTCTACTACCCCCGTAAAAGGAACTTGAATGGTGAGCGGCCATTCCCATTAATTTTAAACTTTGCGTTATTTAGTTTTTTAAACCTGAAATGGGTTTTTGGGCTGTCCATGTAGAAAGGGTTCTCCCCTACTCTCTATTACCCACTTTTAAATTTATTTTTCTTCATTTCCGGAGGGAAAACGGGGGGGGAGGGACTATTTTTTAAAGCTCCCTAGCTACTCCCCCCCATTTAGCACTTTGGACAAGCCCAAAAATTAGCCCGGTCTTTTTGGGGAATCGCCAGACCACCTGAGAACAGGGAAAAAACTACGGGGGGCTAAGGGAACATTTGGGGGAAAAGGCTAAAGCCCAGGACTTAAACTTTGGTGGGAAAAGGAAATTTCCCTTGAAAATCCTAAAAAGGAAAAAAGGGGTATTTTACCCGGGAGGATTGGGGCTAAGAAAAGGCCGCTTTTTAACTAACGGAAAAATTCCTGATCAATTGGAAAAAAATTTTTTGCCCACTTTTCCCCTTTGAAAAAATACAGTTTTTAATAGATTTTAAAAACAAAAAAAATTTACAAGAAGTTCAAAAGAACATAGATGATTACAAGAAAAAATTTCAACAATTTCGTAGATTTTGGGAAAGATAGGATAACATACAAGAAAGAATAAAAAAGAAACCTTTCCAAACTAGAATCTACCCACCCTTTGGAAAACCCAAAAGATTAAAAATCCCCAAAGAGATCTTTGGTGAAAAATGAAAAGAATGAAATCTATACCGGGAAAAACAGGAGGGGAAAAACCCAGATCCTTTTTAAGACGTAAAGCAAAGGTATCCCACAATAAAAAAAAGGTCAGCTTTGGGGTTACAGATCACGCTATTATTTGGAACATCGGGTTTTTCTAAATTTTCCCTCCCAAGGGAAGGGCGAGGACCTAACCAAAGAGGCAGGAACCGCATGCAGACGGCAAAAGAATAAGGGGACTATATCGAACACCACAACACGGAAAAAAAAGGGAAAAAAGAGGGGGAAAAAAGGGGTGCCCCCAAAAAAACAAAAAAAAAAAGGCAAAACGAGAAAAAAGAGTTAAAACCCTGCCACAAAGGACTATGATTGGTTACCTACCCCTACTACCCTTTTCCCAAAACAAAATTTTTAATATTTTTAAAAAAGGGCTGAAATTTTACTCCCACTGTCCTTTTTGATGTCTTTGATACAATGTTGGACTTTAAAAAGGGAATTTATTAGGCCCTTAAGGCAACTTTGAAATTTAAAAAAGTTGTGGGGGTTTAAATTTTTTTGGGTGGGGACAATGTTAAGTTCCTTTTTAAAAAACAAAAAGCACTACTTTCACTAAAAGAATTGGGAAGAAACAAGTGTAGAAAAAGAAAGTAAAAGGTTGTACACGGTTAGCCATTAAAAAACCCCCCCCATTTTTATCCAATGAAGTCCCAAGAAGAAACAAAGGGTAGATTTCAACAATTTTGGGGAAAAAGATTTTTAAAAAACCCTTTGGCAGGGGCAGATAGGAGAAGGGGGCAAACAAAATAGACTAAAAGTGGGGAAAAAAACCCTTTAAAGGGAAATTTAAAAAAAAATAAAAAAACCCCACATTAAAAAAACCCATAAGGGCGGGTCCGGGTGTGGGGTTTTGGTTTTAACCTGGGCCCAAAAAAATAGTTAAAGGAAAATTCTGAATGGGCAAAAAAAAAATACAAAAAAAAAGAGGGGAAAACCCCAGCAAAAATATACAAGTAAATTTTAAAAAAAAAACTAGCAAGGCAAAAAACAGGGGCCATAACAGGAAAAGGGAAAAATTGGATCTCATGGTAAATAACCCTAAGATACCCCCATTTTATGGGGTACCTAAGACCCACAAAGGGGGGAGTTCCCCCCAAAAATTAGAAACCCATTGTCTGAGTTGAAAAAGTCTAAGTTTCCCAAATTTAAATTTTAAAGGGGTAGACCCAAACTCCTTCAAAAAACCCTCGGAAGGAAATTTCCCCGGGTAACCTAAAAGGGTAGTTCCCCTGTACTGAAAGCCCTTCCCCAAATTTTCCCCCGGTCCCAAAGAATAAAAAATGGCTTTTGGGCTTGTGTCACCATTTAAATTTTTCCCGGGATACCCCCGGGGTTTTGTTAAACTGCGGTGGAATTTCACTTTGTAAAAATAGTTCCTACTCCCACATTTAATATCTTTTGTCTAGAGTGTTGATTTTTTTTTTTCTTTCTTTACAATAACTTTTTTTTATTTTTTTGAAATTTTTTATCTGGGAACTTGTTGGTTTTTCCCCAAAGGGGGGCCCCGGCCCCCCATCCCCGGCCAAATTTTTATGGCCCCGGGGTTGGGGAACCCGGGGGAATTTAAATTTTCAGTCCCCAAAAACCTTACTTAGGCCCTGGTCTGGGATGGGCCTACATTGATGACCCCCCTATTGTTTGGGGGGGGTCGGGGGGCATCCATACCAGACTTTGGGCCCCTTATCTCAACTGGGTACTAAAAAAGCCGATGGGGATGCACACAACTACCCGGATTTTATCAACCAAACTGATAATTTTAATCAAAGGTTAAAAAAAGAGGTTATACTTTAAAAATCAAAAAAAAAGCAAAGAGAAAAAATTTCAGAACAAAAACACAGGCAATTTTTTTAAAAGAAAGAAAAAAAGGGCCCAAGAAAAAAAAAAAGGGGCTATTGCAAAGCACAACGAAGTTTTGCGTAGAATTTTAATCAAAACAAAAAGATTTTCAAAAAAAACCTTTTGGGGGGACCCCCCCAAAACCCGGAAAACAAAAACCCCAAAAAAGGGGTATAGGGATATGGAATAGGTTTTGTAGGGTCGGAGAAAAAATGTCTATGGGAAAACCCCATATCCCCCCCAGCTGCTTCACTGAAATAAGAAAAAAAGGGTACCTGGCCCCTCGTGTAAAAAGGGTTTTTTCCCTGTGGTAAAAAGAGATGCCGGGACATGTAAATTTGCAAAAAAAGAGACACATTCAATGGCCCTGGAACATAAAAAACAAAAATTAAAAGTATCAAGGGGGTCCATTAAAATTGTGATACGAGTAAAGAAACTATGCCCTTGAGTGTTTTTTAATATATGTCATAAAAAATTTTACAAATTTGGGAGCACAATTTCGTTTAAAATGAAAAAAACGCATTTCAGAAAAATTCACTCACATTAAGCCGGGCCTTCCCCCCCCCATTCTGGTGCAGCGAACACTTTGTAGAGGTCCACGGAGGATCAGTCGATAGCTTTTTTGTTACGGAATTTTGAAAGAAAAAAACCCCCCAAAAAATGGAGGGGATCCCCCAACATATGCTGCGCATAGTGAAACTGCCCTGGGTTTTTAAGTTTGGGGTTTTACGTGCTCCCCAGGGCTTTATAGCCGCTTTGACTTGGCATACATCTATTGATTGATTTATTATAAAAAGGGTTTTCATGCTTTTTTTTCCTGGGTTTTTACCCGGTGAAAATGTTCATGTGCAATAACATTTTGGATGCGGGGGGGAAGTGAGTCACATAACCACCCCCCCCTTTTTTTTAAATATTGGGAAAAGTCATTTTGTTTTTTGAAAACATTTTCCGTGAACAAAAGGGCGTCCGATACGCCCCAAAAGCTCGGTTTCTTTATCCCTGTTTGTACCCTCCTTTTTTGTGGGCCCTTTTATAAGTAAACTTGGCCCTTTAAAAAATTATCCAAACGCTGGGCCCGTTGTTTTCCTTTTTTGGGTTTTGTATGTAAATTTAAATTATGTGCCTTTTTTTTGGTTTTTTAGTGATGGGAGAAATCTTTATATTAAACAAATTTAAACTCCATAATAAAATGATTAAAGTTTTCCTTTTTAGAAGTACAAATGGCGAGCTTTTTTTGCCTAAAAAAATAAGGGTTCCTTTTTTGGGGATTTTTGATCAAATAAATTTAGGGCCTGTAAGAAATGAACTTTTTAATGACACATACATCTAAAAAATTTTGTAGTATTTTCATAAACACTGTACAATCCAAGATGCAAAGTTATTGCATTTTCTTCTGCAAAATATATAACCAACAATAGGTAGCAGTAAGATATCAGATATGAAAACATTGCAGCAGGCATAGGTCACACTGGCTCAAGGGTTAGTACTGGTGCCTATAGCCCTAGGGGCCTGTGATCCCCAATGATGACAGAGATTGATGTCAGTAATGATAATCTTTTTACAGCGCTGTGGAAAATGTTGGTGCCATGTGAACAAATAAAATAATAATGCTTTACACAAAAATCATAGACTATATCAGGTAGCTAATATGTGATTCCAGGTATTTTTTACAAATACTGTTTTAATTTAGATGTTACATGTGGCAAGGCCAACCTTAGTGTCATGACGCGCTCCTCAGTCCGTAAGGTACAGCAAAGGCCGAGCTTTTAGCCATGATTGTTCTGTGCATGTTTCTTGCAGGGTCTGATTAGGTTCTGTCTGTGTTAATTGATTTCTGCCACAGTTGTCGGGTCTCTTATGAACTTTGTTTTGGGCAGCAGACAGTTAAGCCAGTGTGATTGATGGCTGCCCTTGCCACTTAGCCCATGTTTTGTGTAGATGAATGTCAGAGGGCCAGTCCAATGACACCTTGGGCCGGAACTTGGACATCATACTTACATTTTATGTCAGCATTTGCTCGAACTGGTGTGCTCTTCTGCTTTAGCCTTGTTTGGTTACTGATTTTGTGCCTGGCCTCTGACCTTCCTTTTTCTTTATGATTACATTGCACTCTCTGACTTTGGCCTGCTCTGCCTGTTTGTCTTGTACATTCAGTGTTTTCACATACTCAGGGTAAGGACTGCCGCCCAGTTGCCGCTGACTACTTAGGGTCGGGCGGGCAAGTAGTCAGCTACAGATTTGCGAGGCCTAGCATCAGAGCTCAATGTCTGTCTGTCCCTTTCTCTTCGTCTGCTCCAGGTGTCCCTAACACTCAGCTTGGATTTATTTTACAGTGCTTTGCATAGGTAAACTCTACCTTGTGGTGTACTATATAGTGCAAAATAATATATGCTTTGTAAAAACCTAAAAAAATATGTGATTTCAAGATGCATACATTACAGATGACTTGTCTTATGTTAAGTCAACAAACTGGGATGAGGGTATGCAATCTCTAAATTTGAAACGTCATCAGGGCCACTGACGCTTTGTTTAGTAATGGCAGGTAAGGCAGGTAATGCACCCTATTCCACCACATAGGTCTTACAATCCTTAGGCCAACCCCAATTTACATTTTGAGTATCCTGTCCATATCCACTAACTAGTCTCGTGACCAGGCTCAGACTGGCCGATAGAGGAGGATGGGAAATAACACAGTAAGCCCTTGGGCATGGTGGGCCACTAAGAATAGCAGGACTGAGGCTGCCTTTCAGAAAAAAAGGCAGAGAAAAAGAGACAGAAAGCAATAAGCATATACAGTAAGTGATGTCATGTACAGTAGCTGTAGGGTGGGTCCCAATGGTCTAATGGACCCTAAAAATAAACTCCTCTAGTGGGTCCGAGGCACCCCAGTCCAATACTGCTTTGATTGTCACAGATCCATTGCCATTGAAACTCTGGTCTGTTCCTTCACTAAACCAGAAAAGTCAAGGAAATTTAAAATGAAAATGTTTCCACTTGGATATAATATCAAAAAAATAACACTAACATGCTAGGTTCATAAACCTTATGCTGCCTTGCCAGATATAGCATATACAGTATATAGCATATACAAGGATCTCCATGACCTCTCCCCTCCATACATCTCTGCCCTAATTTCCAAATATCTCCCCCCACGCACTCTCCGCTCCTCACAGGACCTTCTCCTCTGCTCTCCCCTTATCAGCTCCTCACACAACCGTCTCCAAGACTTCTCCCGTGCTTCACCCACACTCTGGAACTCACTGCCCCAACACATCAGACTCTCCTCCACTTTCACCAGCTTCAAAAGCAACCTGAAAACCCATTTCTTCAGGCTTGCCTATAACCTTCACTAAACTTGTCACTACTTCCTCCACAGACATGTCTGCCCCTCACCTCCTGTCTCTTTCCCCCTCCTTGTAGATTGTAAGCCCTCGCGGGTAGGGTCCTCTCTCCCTCTGTCGTGTCAATTGTCATTAATCACTTATCATTGTACTCGTTTGACTTATGTAATGTATGTAACCCCCTCGAATGTACAGCGCCCTGGAATCAATGGCGCTTTAAAATAAATAATAATAATAATAATAATAATAACAATACAGTATTATAAAAGTCTTTGGAAGAAATGTATCAACATATTAAACATCATTTATATGATCTATACCTACAGCTCAACTTGCTTAGAAGATAATATAAAACTGTATTTCTCAGCATGGCTACTAATAACCTTGTGATAAATATGAGACAGGTTATTGACCAATACTGTTTGTCAGATTCCACCTTGTATAAACAGTTTATATTACTTTTTACCAGATTTGGGAATCTAAAAAAAACTTAAAACTCTATTTGAAAAATGCATTAATTATATATCTTGATAATGATATAGTTATTATTATTATTATTATTATTATTATTATTATTATTATTATTATTATTATTATTATTATTATGTGATGAGCACATCAATCTGTAACTTAATATTTAAAAAGAAAATATTTCAAGGGTTCATTAAGTGAAATAACAAAGCGTCTACTTAACAGAACTGAAAAGTAACTTGACCCATTGAAATCTTACTCCTTTATCCAGTCAATTAAACAGCACTTGCTTCACATTGACTTTTTAGACTGAAAAAACTGGTTTGAACCAGATAGATCACCTGCAGTTAGTACCTGTAGGAATGACACCAAGTTTCGATGATAAATGTGATTGGTCAAAGGAGTTGATATCATAGATATGGACAGGACCAGCATGCTAGATGGAACACAACAGAATTACTATGGGTCTATTGAATATGATGATGAACAAAGAACAAGGGATTTTACCAGTGACATACTGTAAATAGCAGTGAGGGGGCCCTACAGCAAAGATTAAATTTGGTTCTCTATTATGCTAAAAAATAAAAGGTAAGCAAGTACAAGTGAAAAGCTTTGTTGGGGTGTACTCCCTTTCCGGTCCTTATTTACTCTCAGGTTAGATATTATGCTTACCATATTTATTGTTAACTTCTTGTGAATGTTTTGTATGAATTTTTTTTTTTTCAGTGATGTAAAAAAAATGTGTTTTAATCTTTAGAGATGTGGTTTACATCCATTTGGTGTGTTGCTTTATTATACTGTCAGGTTTTGTCACTCATACATAAAAAGAAGCAGACCATTTAGATGCAATGGGAGTCTTAAAAAGAATGGGACCAGTCATGATTGGCTTCACCCCCTTTGCTACTGCTATTAGCAGGTAGGAACTTCCTAGATGAACTGCATTGTCAGCAAGCAAAAGGGTGAGGTCCCAAGACTCATGGTAACAGTATGAAAGGGGAATCACCCATCAAGTCCTTCTGTTCTTGGTGGAACATAACAACAAAATAATGATAGCTCCCTATACTTCATCCCCAGTTCATGAACCTTGAAACAATTTCCAACCCCTTTGTTTGAAAACAATGAAGTTCCTCGTAAGAAGAATGTCCTGCACTAGTTTTCACTAAACCACATCAAAGGGTATAGGTAATTTAGGGCTGGACCCCTTCTTTCCCTTAACCAGATAATGTAGCAGTCATATAGGTTTCATCTATGTAGCATAGAGTACCATGAAAATGTTTTAGGCAGGTGTGGAGTAAACGCTGAAAAATCCTGTCAAACACATCCATAGCATCAGAGAAGCATAACAACAACCCTAAGTATACAGCCAATAACCTTAAGAACTATCTTTGGGGTCGACTGAAGTCCTGGAAGTGATGATAGTGTCCCCCCAAAGCCATGATCTTAACATCATTATCTGGGATTACATGACGAGACTGAAGATTTTGAGCAAGCCTACATCCACAAAAGATCTGTGGTTACTTCTCCAAGATGTTTGGAACAACCTCCCTGCCAAGTTCCTTCAAAAACTGTGTGCACATGTACCTAGACAAATTGATGGTGGTTTGAAGGCAAACATTAATTTGATCTTTTTTTCTCTTTTGTTCATTCACCTCGCATTTTGTGAACTTCTAAACATAAATTATTAACACTTCTATTTTCAAAAGCATTCTTACCTAAAACTGTTGCACATTACCTTATGCCTAAGTATTCTACTTATTTTAAAGGTGGCTATCCAAACTATTTCAGGCTATGGATTTTTTAATTAAAAACTGATAATTATAAATCTTTATATCTGCGCTTAATATCCTTACATTGAGTAATTACTATAATGTACACCATGTAAGTGTAAAGGAGGGTAAAAGTATATAAGTGAATTATATTGTATAGTATGTGAATATATGTTTATGTTACAAATGTACAGTGATAAGTGATATGGGAAATGTAAAGACTGCTATAGTGTGTCCCATGTAGTTTAGAAGCGGTTAACAGCCTTGCAGAGAGAAGGAGCCAGTGCTGCAGGATTAAACAGCCAATCAGGATAGATGACAAGGGTGGAGCTAGAGACTATGTACAAAGTTATAGCGAAGAGCCTGTCAGCTCTACAGCTGTTGTTGTGTTCTGAGTTTTGGTTCAAGTAAGTCCAGTTGTGAGCAGCACTTAAAGGAAAACCCCTGGCTAGTAAGA
Source organism: Phyllomedusa bahiana (assembly GCA_025379985.1). Taxonomy (NCBI): domain Eukaryota; kingdom Metazoa; phylum Chordata; class Amphibia; order Anura; family Hylidae; genus Phyllomedusa; species Phyllomedusa bahiana. The sequence goes on from JAODAL010020434.1 coordinate 66,929, forward strand.
CGGCAACAGACAGGGCAGGCTGGGGTAAAGGTGACCTGCCCAACTCACTGCAACACCTGAAGTTGACCAGGCACAGACGGAGCTGAACAGTAAGAGAGGTAAAGAGAGAATAGAGACCTAGGCAGAGTTGACACAGAGGAGAGACAGACAACTCGAAAGTAACAGGTGGGTAGTTTGGGGTCTGCCAGAAGAGAAAGGGAAACCAGAGTGAGGACAGAGGGAGTGTCCTGAGTTGCCAGGTACCAGCACCTTGCACAGCTGGACTGGGTTGAAACCAGAAGGGAGTTGCGAGAAGTGTCATGAGTCCAGACGGGGGGTCTGAGATATGCTGCAGAGACAGGTACCTTGCTGATTTTCTATGTAAAGTTCACAAGAAAAGTACCATGAGTAAAGCCTTAAGTTTTCCTGGAGATAATGTGTTGTCTGCTGTTATTGAGCATCGGTGCACCACACTACCACCATGCTGTAACAGCAGTGCACTGTGACAACCACTGAAGTGTGGATCCACTGGATCACCGCAAGCGCTGCTGTAAGCCACATCAGATGGCAGAGTCTAAGGGGCGTCTAAGGGGCCTCTGGTTCTCATCAGAGCCTGCCGCAAGGTGGGTTGGGTTTGCTGTGACAAGAGACCTTCAGGTCCCTATCCCTGACACGACTTACTTGTGGTGGCAGCCGAGGTGTAGCGCAGAACAAAATCGTAGAACAGACTTGTGGTTGGGGACCAGGCAGGCTGCAGAAAGAACGTGGTCAGAGGAAGGAGGCAAAGGTCAAGGCACACGGTAAGACAGCAACACTGGATAGCAGGGGAGGGGCCAAAATATAAAGTGCTGACAATTTAGCCAATTCCCTTTTGTGCGGGCCCCTTAATTTTACGGGTTCCGGCACTGCCCAAAGGATGGTAATGTACACCCGGGCTAAAAAGGGTGAACGGGGTGCAGGAAATGGCAAGTCCTGTAGTAAAGTTCGAGCACGTTCTCAGTCTGACATGTGGACCACGGCGCCACTCGCCCCCAACAGCATACAGGGAGAGGGAACATATTTGTGCCGGGGGGGCCCAAAATGAGGACTTGGGGTGCCGTGAACACCAGTCTACAACTTCACCCATCATCCCCAATAATCACCTTCTAAAAACCTGCGGGTTTCTCACATAAGATGTCCAGTTTCAGTTGTATAAAAGTACATAATGATGATGGTTTATAAGATGAATGTAAGTAATAATTTCAATTTTGGTTTTTAAATGGAATTTAAACAAGAAAGGGGCAAAAAAACTCAAATGCCATTTTATTAAAATTAATAAAAAATTCCTTGATCTCCCATCTGAGTTATTCCATGTGCTTGGTAAAACTATTCTGTTAAGATTTCCAAAGCTTCAGTTTGTAGAATTATGGCTTTGTTTTCGGTTCTCACAAGCAGCCGTCCAACATTAAACACTAATGTGCAGGTTACAGAGATAATACACACTTCAGTGCAGCAAAGCTTATAGCTCTGCATTTCCTCTCAATAACTGTAAAGATACATTAGATAATACGCTTTTAAAACAAGCAGGGTTATAAAGTGTATTGATGTAGCTAATAATATGCATTACCTGACCTGCCAATTTTAAAGTTTTCATGGAACGACTTTGCTTGCTTGCTATGCATTTCCAAAAGCATAATTCTGCATTTATGCATAGTAGGTTTAGGTTATTAAATTCTGCCAAAAAGAAATACAATTTCCTAGAAAGGTGTATGTAATATTTAATGCTTAGCTATTAATATCCACTTTACTGTAGAAAGAGTTGAAAACAGCAATAAATAATGCAAATTCAAATCTTTTTCTAATAAACTGCAAGGGTGTAATAAAACATTTGAAACGTGCCCTGTATCCCCATTTAAAAAAATATTCATTCACAAAAATAATCATCAAATATAGGTCATGAAAGGCACTAAGGCCAGAAATAGAAAAACATATGGGGAAACTCCTAGGCCCAATGCAAAAATGGGCCATTTTAAAATTGACAAAAGTTTACAAAAAACTGAAAAATCCACACACCTTTAAGAATAAAAAATACAAAACTTCTTGGGGAAAAACCTATTTAAAAAAAAATTTAAAATCGCACGGGGTCCATAACTCTAAAAACCTTTACATCAAGGGGAAAATGTCCCATTAGGGGGGCACCATTGAATTACTGTATTTTAACCAAAAAACTGTTGACTCCCCTTTTCTACATAAAAAACTGAGTACCCAAAACTAGGTGCATTTACAACAGACACAAACATTTGAAAGTGCCTAAATAGGTGCATCAAATATGTAGCAATGTATATATGGCCTGATTTGGGACAATTAACTATGCAAAGTAACCAAACGCCCCGATTTTTGAAAGGTTTTTTAATTCAGGCGCATTATACACTCACTTAAAGACCATAAACCCCTTTTGGGGGGCGCCTCCTTTTTACATGTCGCCCCAAGTGGTTTCATAAAAACCAATGTAGATTATGTAATTGGGAAACCCCACCCAAACGCTACAACCGGGA
>JAODAL010020435.1:0-69437 GCA_025379985.1 Phyllomedusa bahiana
AAAGGAATTTATCATTCGTTGGAGTACCAATGTGCAGGGGGAGCTGAGGGATACTGCTTGTACGGTGTCCGATTCTCACTTATACAGTACAACCAGCACAGTACACTGGAGACATAGAGTGACAGAGTTTACCTGTTGCTTCAGCCTCCTCATCCATAGAACACAGGCAACTATAATACACTGCTGCTGGTATGCACATGATGTAGACTTATAAGCTCCCCCCGCACAGTGGGCTCTTCCAGCTCAGAAGCAGTCAACTTGGCCTGACTTTAGAGCTGTCTTAAAGGGCCAGCGCTTTATTTAAAAACTGAATTGCAGGTGAAAGGCTTTGATTTTCCTAAAGAAACATATTTGAGAAAGTGTTTGTATTTTAGTCTTCTTTTACTTCATGAGGTTTCTCTGAAGGTGATAGGTCCTCTTTAAAGAGAACTTGTCACATAGTTTATGCCCCCCCTGGCTGAGGACAGAACAAGTAGACATGCTGTTTCCAGCGCTGTGTCACTTATTCTATAAGATGCTGTCGCTTTTCAGTATTTAGTGCTCAAATCTGCAGTTTTCAGCCAGAAAAGTCAGTTTTTTTCAAACCCCACCCACCTGAGGCTAGCGCCGCTCATCTTAAATGATAAACCTATTAGTTTGAATAGGTAGAAACATGTGAATAACTGTCAGTAGGTGGGGCTAGCCTTTGGTGGGCGAAGCTAACACCTGCTCATGAATAAGATTTGAGGGGTAAATGCTCTAAAACTACAGCATCTTACAGAATAAGGGAGACAGCGCTGGAAACAGCAGGTCTGACACTAGCTTGTGCTGTCCTCAGCAAGGGGGGCATAATCTATGTGACAGGTTCCCTTTAAGGATTTGTTGTTAAGACAGCAGAATTCATGGTTCCATTTATCACAGCAAGTCTCCCGGGTCCTGAAGTAGCAAAACAGCCCCCGACCGTCACACTACCACCACCATGTTTTACTGTTGGTATGATGTTCCGTATCTGAAATGCTGTGTTGCTTCTACACCAGATGTAATGAGACTTACACCTTCCAAAAAGTTCAACCTTTGTGTTGTCCGACCACAGAATTTTCTCCCAATAGTCTTGAAGAACATCAAGATGTTTCTGACAAAACTAACACGTGTCTTTGTGTTCTTTTTGCTCAGCAGTGGTTTTTGTCTTTGTCATTTTTGCATAGTCTCTTTCTTATGGTGGAGTCATAAATGCTGACATATGTCGTAGCGTATTAGTAGACAACGGATATATCCACGTACTGAAAACACACAATGTAACACATTACACTTATCATTCAAAAAACACATTCACAAGAAAGCTTTGAGGCTAAACTCATTTAACCCATTAGGAGCCAATTACTCCATTATAGATATGCAATAAGCCTCCCTATTACTAGTCAGTCTTGATGTGTCGATAGTATGAATCTTCTCAGGAACATACCATTTCAATTCAGCTCATGAGTTTACGCTAGAGTAACTTGATGGACTTTTACCATATAAAAATGACCCCTTTGGGGGATGAGCATGTGAACACAAATATTTGAATTTGAAGGAAAGCATATGGCATTATAGACTTTGTACATGTTTTAAAACACATGCTTTACTATAGATTTATCTGATTTTTTTCTGGCCATGATTCTTACTCTACAAAGTGGATTACGTAGGCTGGGAGGTACCCAGTTTATACATGGCCTTGTTCATACATGGGATAAGGTTGACACTTACCTACCGTGTTTCCCCAAAAATAAGACACCCCTGAAAGTAAGATATAGCATAGATTTTGTTGAATTCCATAATATAAGGCACCCTCTGAAAATAAGACATAGCGGAAATCCGTGTTGCAGCTCCCCATACACAGGGCCGTCACTAAGGGTGGGCAGAGAGAATGGAGGAGAGAGGGGGGCAGGTGTTCCCAAGCCCCGCTCACCCAGAGAAACGGCCCTGGGACATAGTGTTGTAGCAGAATGTTGAAGGACCTCTGCAGGGAGGTCATGTGACTGTGATGTCACCACAGGTCCCGAACAACCCAGGACGGAGACAGAAAAATACAAGTAAGTGAGGGGAGGGGAGAACAGAGCAATGATACTGACACACACATCTCACAGGATGGCTGATGGGGCATGCTGGGACTTCTAGTTCTACAAATCCCAGCATGTCACATATGCCATCCTTTGAGATAAAACGGATAAAAAAGGGGACCGGGCGCTCGTCACTTTGGAGTAAATCCACGTGGATACCACAATGGGATGAAAATAAAAACACTTTATTCCAAATAAAACAAAAAGAAGGTGGCCTTAATGTTTAAGTAACTGTGCATAAACGCGTTTCGTGCCCCCCGGCCTTCCTCAGATGCAAAAAGTGTTACATAGTATGAGCAAGTTGACAAAGGTTTAATATTTTTAGTAACCAAACCGTAACCAAACCTGTGGTAGTGGAAGGAAAAAACCTACACATTCTTATAATAAAACAATCAAAAGATCAATAGAAAATTTTAAAATTGGGGGGTAAAAGCAAAAAAAAGATCTCAGGGGTAGAAGAAAAGGGGGGAGATTTAAATCAGCAAAAAAAAAGGGGATGGAACTTTTCCCCATATTGTCCTGTGGGTAAAAAAATGCCCAATAACGGGGGGGTTACAAATACTGCTCAAATAGGTTATCCAACAGGGGAAAATTTGAATTAGCCAATGGTAAACCCCCTTTGAGGTGTTAAGATTTTGAAAAAAGAGCGCTTAAGGCTGTGGATATAGTGAACGGAGGCCTGAAAAAAGGGCATTGTTGACCGAAATGCCTTCCCGGCATTAGAGACCAGGACGACGGGGCTGCTGCCCCCGGGGCTTTGATGAAAAGCCAAAAAGGTTTTTATGAGTGTTTGCCTTATACTAGAGCACAACACCTAGGTGGCCCTTAATTATTTGATTTTTATTAACATCAGACGTACTTTTCCTAAGCGTCATCTTTTTTTTTTTTTTTCTTTTATCTGTCGGAGCACCGCATTTGGAGTTTCCAGCTTTGGAGTTGTTTGGCTCCCATGTCTGTCTAAATGGATTATTTTAAGAATCGTCAAGCGACGAGGGAATCATTGCTAAAAGAACTTCTTGATGAGGATCACATACCTAGCAGAACCGACACCAAGGAGCTAAGTACTGCTTTATTTTCAGAAGAACAAACTGAGACTATGACAAATCTTTTTAATGTATTAGAGAAGAAGCTGTGCACAGGCATAATTTGGATATATTGTTTATGTCACTGTATATCAAAAAAGATTTGATCCCCAAAGGTTTAAGTATAGACCTATCTCCTACTTTTTCTGAAGACCACGTGTTCTCGGCAGAATGGCGGGGTCTTTTGAAAAAATGCTCTCTGGCTCTCATGACCCTGCTGATAGAAAAACATACTACATTGGTCCAGTCGGCGATACATGATAATGGGAATAACACAAAAGCACCCTGAAAATTATGAAGCCCATTATTACTTTCCATAAATTAAACAACAAAGTGATTTAATGAAAGTCACTAAATTTGAAATATCCTTATTATTAGAAAAAAGAATAAATTTTAAAAACAACAGGATAGGACCATTAAACAAAAGAAATAAACGAAAGTCCGAGGTCCCAGTAATAACAACAACCCAAATAATACACGCAAGACCATGTCCAGGAACTTCATCTTCTAAACGAATTAAGAACAATAAGAATAATACAAACTTTACCCATACCCCCGCTTCTGCCATGAAAAAAGAAAAGTTCAAAATTTAAGATCGAAAGGCACCTTCTAAATTCCTAGTATCACAGCTCCAAAGGTGATACAGTAACAACACCCACTGTATCAACACAGAGAAAGTCTGTAGCAACAACACCAGATAAATCTGTAACTAGAACCGCAGTGACGAACAATCTTCTTCTTGGGTCAGAAAGAAAATAAACAGCAATGCAATTGACAAATCCATCACAGGGGCCAAGTGAATCCAAGATGTCCCTTAAATCCCCCATTAGAATTTAGGAGCTAGACCAAAAAGCCACTCTACTAATATCTCTCATCAACCAACCTGTTTTGGAACAAACAAATAGCTCCACAACACGAGAAAATGAAAATAGCGCAATAAATAAAATTAATTCCAGCTTTGGATCTTAAATTACCTGATACGATTGCCTATAATCCCTAATTTAGGATCCAAGTCTCAAGACACACTATCACAGTTTTGAAAGAAATTTTACCAAGATTTTGTTATGTTAAGATTCCCCAACTAATGTATCGAGTACATTAGAACAACAACCTCAGGTGACATTGCCAAAGCTGTTGATGTTGTCAAATCTTTATCACCTCTCAGAATCAAAAACCAAAAATTCAGGAACATTTTGAACAGAACAAAAAAGGAACATATGAGTAGTTTTCCAAAAATAACGGACACTGTTAATGACATTGCAACACTCCCAGATCTATCTCAATCAGCACTATGACACCACCGACACATCTTCATAACCTCCAGGATAACACCATTAACGAAATCAATATGGATGGTACCCTTATCCTCTTTTTTTAGGGACTCTCCAGAATCCCCCACAACACCCGATATACACACAAAGGGAAAAAAGAAAATACTAGACGAGGATGCCGAGGGAGGCACCCGTTCTAAAAAGAGAGAGGATAAGAGGTAACACCAACCTTAAAACGAAATGTATGCGACAAGGAATTTATAATATTTCAAGATATGTAACTAACTGAGAATCAAATTACATTACGTTGAGAAAGTGACTAATATTTTTTGCCCTACAAAATAATAAATCTATCATTTTGGATCTTTTTCTGATTTCCAGAAACTAATTAAAAGCTCACTCTCCCCCCGCTCACTAGACACTTATTACTAAACCCCCCCCACCAATGACATATCAACAGGCAAAAACAAAAAATATACATCTTCCTGTTAAATCCCAATTTTATCCCATACAGTCTCAGGGTGCATTTCTTAAAAACTTTTTCTGAGTGGTGAGTGAAGAGGTGCTACAAATAAAATCCATGAACACACCTGTCTAATCTTAAGAAGGGGAGAAATTGGCAATAAATCATTACAAAATAACAAACCATAGTTATTGGGATCCAGCCGACAAAGGCGGCGGGGTCGTTATATGGACCCATACGTTCTGGTATCAAGAGGGAATCCCAGCGTATTCTGTCCGATTCAACATAATTAACTTACGTTTGTGTTCCATGATCCCATTCCCTGCAGTCACGACTAATTTTTAAATCAGATAAAACAAGCTTTTATTGAAGGGGTTATTACAAAAGAAAGAAAAAAGTTTTATTCTCTTGAAGATCCTAGCCACACATTTTTTTATATTTATTTTAACCTAAAGTACATAAAAATATCCAGGTACCTCCTGGCGACCCCCATCATATCGGCATTAACTCCATAGCCAGTAATTTTATCAACATCTTACATAGATCTTCATTTACAGAGAACATGTATACCAGTCTTCAAAGTTACTTAAAAGATTCTAGCCAATATAATCCAACTAATCTCTGAACTACACCATAAACCAACCATGTATCTTGGTGACCGATGGACGTTACTAGCCCTCTACAACAGGCTACAACCAACATTCCACATCATTTTGGGTCCTCAATGTAATAGCCCCAAACACTAGAAACTGATGATGAAATGGTATGTCCCACTCAAAGAATTCCTTTTTAAAAGGTAAATTAAAAGTTCATACTGGAGAACAACTACTACAAATATAACGTGATACCTATAGACAAATCAAAGGAACCGCCATGGGAACTAGGGTGGCACCCTCTTACACTAATCATTCATGGGGGTCTTTGAAGCAACACTTAGTCTATTCCCACCCATTACACCTTTTATAGAATATCTCATTATAAGATATAACATAGACCAACTCTTTTCATCTGAATGGGTCTCTTTAGAATCACTCCACACCTATATCAGAGGATATAAACAAAATTCATGGGACATCACATTCACATCACCTGGGATTATCATAAAATTGAATTTCTGGATTTAGAATTTTTTATTTAAAAGAAATGGTTCTTTTCACCACAGCAAACCTTTTTTAAAAAAGTAGATGTCCATAGTTACATCCATTTCTCCAGTGGTCTTCATAGACTTCTTGGATAACAAATTTCCATAATGCCAATACCATTGGCGTGTGAGAAAAACTGCTCTAGTGATGTAGTCCCTATAGTGAACAAAACACTAAAATACTTAGAAACAGATTCTTATAAAAGGGATATCACTCTCACATTGCTTACAAGATGCAGAGAACAAACGGCTCAACGCAACAAAAAGACTGTTTAGCAAACAAAAAAGATTCAAAACGAACAGAATCTGTTCGAAACTAAACAGCTATGTGGAAAAAAGAAGAAAATTCTCACTGTCACACCAATACAGCAACAGCACGTGCACAGAACTCACAAAAACACTAAGCAATCACTGGCACATAATTAAAAAAAGACCCTTTTCTTTCAACAATCCTTACCAGAAAACCCCAATCTGACTTTAGAAGAGCAACCCAACATTAAGAACATCATTGCTCCCAGTCTGATTAAAGGTCCAAATGAAAATAAAACCGTCCATAAGACAACAGCATCAGCAGCCCATGGTGGCAGCCATTCATGCCTTGGCTGCACTTCTATAGGCACTAACTACTTTTTCCATTCTAAATCTACACATGTCACCTATAATATGAACACTTATTGAATTGAAAAAAGACCTTTGTCCATCTACCTGATTCAAGTGACTGCAATTTTTGCATGTATGTGGTGGGCTGCACCACACACGTCTCTACATTTGAGATTAAATGGACCACAGATCCCGTATCAAAAAGAGGGATCTTAATTCACAGTGTATCAAGGCACTATAAAGAATTCCACCAGCAAGAAGACCCTACTAAACTAACCAATCAACGAATGACCACGTAACCCCAGAATACACATGACAGATTCCGAATATTACAAAAGAAAGAAGTATATTTGGATGTCTTCACTCTGCGCACAGTGAACCCCAGGCCGAATGAAGCCGTATAGCGTGTTTATTGAAATACACAACACTTCGATAAGTTCAGCATTATAACTATACGTATTTTTATAAACTACGAGTATCTGTGTCAGTATCACTGTCGGGTCTCAATTGCATTCACTCAGTTTAGTGCGCCTTCCTCATAGTGCTTCACCTTCACTAATCAGAATTTTGTTTCAACACAACTTTAGTCATATGGGTTTACTTTGTATCCCAAACACCTTATTTGTCATTCGGCTCACCTTTCTGTATATGTGTACCAAAATACCGGTAACATTTACACATTGCTCTTTTTTTTTCTCCTTCTCTACAAACACATTCAATGGTTTATCGGCACTGCTTGTCGGTGTCTGCGCTCCTCCGGCATTTCGTGTCAACATATGCGCTCTTTTCTCAGAGCTCTCCCGTACACTAATATCACATCCTAGAGCCGCTCATTTTCATTCAAAATCTTAACACAATTTCCTTTAAGAAGAAGGTTCCCCCCCCACCCCCCCCCCCCCCCCCCGCCCCCCCCCCTTACCATTGGCTAATTCAAATTTTCCTCTTTGATTAACCTATTAGAGCAGTAGTTTGTACACCCCCTGTTATGGTCAATTTCTTACCCCACGAGCAATATGGGATAGAGTGGTCCTCATCCCTTTATTGGCTTGGATTTAAATCCCCTGCCTTTGCTTCTACCAATGAGATCTGTCTTTTTGCTTTAAACCCCAATTTTAAAATTGTTCGTATGATCTTTTGATTGTTTTATTAATAAGGAATGTGTGAATTAGGGTTTATTCCCATCCACCTACACAGGTTTTGGTTACTCAATATATAAACCTCTGTCCAACTTGCTCATACAAATGTAATCACTTTTTGCATCTGAGGAAGTGCCGTGGGCACGAAACGCGATATGCACAGGTTACCTAAAGCTTAAGTCCACCTTCTTATTGTTTTATTTGGAATAAAGTGTTTTTATTTTCATCCCATGGTGGTATCCACATGGATTTACTCCAAAGTGACGAGCGCCCGGTCCCCTTTTTTATCCGTTTTATTGCAATACCATTCTGATGTCCTTCCGGCATTAGAGCACAAGACGATGAGGCTGCTGTCCCCGGGGCTTTTGATGATAAAACCAAACAGGTTTTTATGAGTGTTGTGCCTCTATACTAGATCGCACAACACCATCAGGTGAGCACCTTAATTATTTGATTTTTATTATACATCAGACGTACTTTCACATAGAGTGTCATCTCCTTTTTTCTTTTTATTCTATATCCTTTTAGATAAGTCACTGCAGCTGCCATAAAATGTCCTTTACATACATATATCCTATGGTTTGTGACTCTAAACTTTAATATATATATACAGTATATATACACACACACACACACACACTGTAGCATGCTATAATTTATTTGTGGAAAAATGAAACATCCCCTGAAAATAAAACATGGTGCATCTTTAGGAGCAAAAATTAATATAAGACACTGCCTTATTTTCAGGGAGACAGGGTAATAGACAAACACTAACAAAATGATAAAAATTGAAGTCTAGATTTTTAGGAGCAAAACAGTAACAATGCAGTTACATGACAAGGATCTACATAACTAAGCATATGCTAACTAGTTGCAAGTCAAATTGATGTATGAGATAGCTTAAACGATAGTCTACCAAATGATGGTAGCTTCCTGTTCAAAGCTGTAGTGGACGGTGAGATATGAAGCCTGAAAGTCAAAAGTTCAACCCTTTTTCTTGGCACTGTACTTTTTCACACCACTTTATAGGGCTATATGATAGAGGGAGAGAAGCTGGGCTTATAGGGTTATAAGATAGGCTTATATAATAGAGGAGAGCTGATATATAGAGTTATATGATAGAGGAGAGAAGCTGAGCTCTGTGATATATAGGGTTATATGATAGAGGGAGAGAAGCTGAGCTCTGTGATATATAGGGTTATATGATAGAGGAGAGAAGCTGAAGTCTGTAACCTTATATATCACATAGCTCTACTCCTCTCCTCTGTCATACAAAGGATAGATGCAGAAACACCAAAACAAGCTAAGTAATGACACAAATATAGATTAAAAGCCAAATTTATTATTCTGCAATACCACAAAAACAAAGTCCAGAAACACAATCTGGATTCTTAATACAGAATTACAAACATAATTTACGAGTCCATGAAGAACAGTACACTTCTATGCACACATTTATATTATTTACAGACAATTATACAAATAGTTTCATATATTGATTCACTCTGTCATTCACAACATGCAGAGTAAACACAATAAACACAGTTTCAATGTCACCATCTTGGGATAAATATGTATTGCATTGAAAAACATTTCATATGTTTACAGAGTTCACTGTGCAGTATAAATGTTATGTTATCTTTATTCTGCGGGTCAGTTTGGTTAAGGTGCTACCAAATTTACATAGGGTTTTTTTCTTTACTTTATTACAATTTCACAGAATACAAACTTTAAAAAATGATGTGTTATTATAGCCAATTTCAACAACTTTTCAATAAGCTAAGCTTTATAAGGGCTTGTTCATTGTGGAATAAGTTTTAAGTGGTAGCATTTTGGAAACATGACTTTTTGGTTACCTTTTATTTTTTTGGAAGATGGGATGATTTTTATCATTGTTTATAATTACAGCATTCACAATGCTGATTAAAACGTGTTCATTTTATAGATTTGGTTGTTGGGAACGTGGAGATCAGTTATGTGTGCTTTTTTAACTTAATAACGCTTTTTTTTTTACATAGGTAAAAGTTTCTATTTTTTTGTCTATTTAATTTTTATAAATATTTATTACCCATATGCGATTTACTGATTGCTGGTATAATACACTGCATTACTTCTGTATTGCAGGATATTGTTCACATCAGTGTAAATAAGCTGCACTAAGATGTCAAACCAGTGCAACATGGGTGGGAAGGGGGGGGGGGGGTATGGGTCGACAGACTGAGCCCCCCACCTCTGTCTAACCACTTAGATGATGCAGTCAAAATAGTGTCTGTGTCATGTAAGTGGTTGAACATCTGTTATAGGAGTTATATTAAACCTCCCCATTGCTGCAGAGTGTAATATATACTAGTGCATCTAAAAAAATAGAATATCACTGAAAAGATAATTGATATCAATAATTAAGTCAAATAGAGAAACTCGTATATTGTATAGACTCATTACAGTATGAATTACAAGGTTTAATATAATACAGTTGTGAGACCTATACCATATAAAAAGGGGAGAAACCCTTTAATTTTTATTGATATTATAATTTTTGGAGATGCATTAGTAGCTGACATCTGACTTAGCTCCTGACCTGACACTAGCACTGCACTATACATGTTGAGGAAGAGGCAGGGGGGTTGTGGGTTTAACAGCGATACATAGCAGGAAGGGGTTAAAGTGCATGTCTCCATTTAAGTACCATTTCACTGTTTCTGCATACAACCTTTATGACGGTACATTAACACAGCAGATTGGTTACAGAAACTTTTGAATGAAGTTTACAGAAAATAATGAACTTGCTGCAGAGACGACCCTCTTGACACATATTGAACAAATATTCAGCGGCAGAAAGTTCTGAATGAAAAGTTGTGTGTTAGAACATTGTACTGCAGAGCTACAATCACAGTTCTGCTTGCTCTGTAGGAAGGCTCTATGCAGACCAAGTCACCAAGCCTTTAGCTCTGAAGCCTGCAGAATAGTAATTGCAGCTCTGGACCATAATACAGACTGTAACTTAAAGGGGTTTTGCCACGAAGTAAAATTGAGGTGGGAAGTTTGTAAATTAAATAATAAACATTTTCACCATTCATCATTATTAAAAATTCTGCAGCGTTTTGGTTTTAGCTGTTCCTTTAGAGATCCATTGTTTACAGCTCGTCTCCAGGGGATACGACCAGAGCTGAGAGCTCCTCAGTCCTGGTCGCACATGCTCAGACATCACTTCTCTTCTCAGGCAGCTACTGAGTGTTCAAACCCCAGGTGCTGTCATTCTACTCCTGTCCTTTGGACTAGTTAGTAATAAGTCAAACAGTGCAAATAAAAAAAGAAACCTCAATGAGGTCTGTGCATTGATAAAGAGAAAAAAAAAATCCACAGGTTTGGTTCCTGCAGGGATTTGAACCAAGGACAATTGTGCTGTAAAGCAAAAATGTTACCTCTGAGCTACATTGTAGCTACTTAAAATTCTATACATAAACAGATCCTTCTTTGACGAGAGGAAAGGCCTTGTGATGTCATCCTGCTGGATCACATGATATGCTATTCAAACAACTCACCCGCCCACCCTCCTTCTGAGCACACAGAGCTGAAGAGCTGGATGCAGGAGGTATGAAATGAGATCGTGGCAAAACCCCTTTAAGATCAGCACAAAAACAAATCATGCTACATATTGTCAAAGTACAACTCCCGACCTGGTGGTATAAGAAAGCTGGAGTTGTGCCCTTTACTTTGGCCATCCTCTCCCCCTACAAGTGTGCTCACTTAGAACAGTGGGAAAATCCCATTTACTTAAGTTCATCTAACCCTTCCACAGTCACCGCTTCCAGGGAAATGTTTTGCTTTTAGAACACAAAGCATATGTAAAATATAAGCAGTCGTCGTACCCATTCCCATATATTTTGTAAAATAAGACTCCGGGTGCATTGTCTAAATACCATCCAGCTCTTTACATTGACTGTGCGCCTACATGCAATTTTGCATGAAAGCACAAAAGTTTATATTAAATGCATAAACATTTTTGGCTCTTGGGCAGAATTCTGTCCTGACGAGAGCCTGAAATGAACACATCTCCTAGAAATTGAAGTCCAAGATGTGCACAGTTCATGAACCTCACTTATGTCTACATGCGGATATGTTCACAAAATTATCAAAAGAAACCAGGAGTGATATTCCTCAGTACTTCTTTTCTTACGACCTATCCAAAATTATTCTCTAAAAAGTATCTTTCCCATAGCTCAACACTTTTGTAATGTATTTTCATTAATTTTTCTGTGGGCTTCCTACACTGCATCAGCTCAGGAAGCTCAGTAGTTCCTTGCCTGGACACACAGGAAACAGCTCTTGTGTTGAGCCCAGGAGATCAGGTGACCCAATGGACTTGGCTTGATTCAGGGCAGCCTTTAAAGCCACACCTCTTTGGTCCTGTCTCCCAAGGTTTTCAACATGAGTTAGGACACAGAGGGTGTGGACTGAGACAGAGGTTGGGAGGGGGAAAGACCAAACACAGCAAAGCATTCTGGGGTTTGAGGTTTACAGGACAAAGAAGAACTGCTTTCAAACAGAAAATGCTGCTGTTTAGAGATGGAAGGCTATATACAGCACAGACAAATAAAAACAGATACAGAAAACATTAGAGGGAGATGAATGAAGACTCTGGTATTCCAGTTATTTTTTCTTAGCCACACAACCCTTTTGAAGTAGTGGTATATTACGTATGTCCTTAATAGTAGAAGGCTTAAAGGGGTTGTTCCCACCATAGACTCGGATGGCATATCTCTAACATATGCCATCACAGTCAGATAGGTGCGGGACCCACATCTGGGAAAGGACCCCGAAAGTATATTGAATGGAGAGTCAGTTGCACTTGCGCACGACTCTCTATTCTCTTACAGTTCTGAGTACCAGTGAGCTGTGTGTTTGGCTGTACTGGAAACTCCCATAGAACAGAGAGTCATGAGCAAGGCTGACCAGCTCTCCATTCTGAGCCAAAACTTTTTGGATCTACTAATTAGATAGGAACCCACTCCTATCCTAGCAATATGCCAAAGTCTATGGAAACACTCCTTTGATAAACAAACAAGTACAATTCGGAAACTAATCTTCTTATACTTTTTTTTAAAAGACACAACTAGTAGATTATTCCAGCCCCAGGGGTAGTGAGATTACCACTGATAATACCATTAAAGGGTTGCTGCTATATCATTAAGTCAGCATATGTGGCTAGCTTGTAGTGAGCTGAGCGCAGAGTATGCGGAGATGGCCGGGCTTGTGCAGTTCACTCGACTATCTTCAGAACCTAGAAGTGCGCAGGCACGGCTGTCTACTCATTCTCTGCGGTCGGCTCTTAGCTCTCTACTTAACAAGACGAGAACCCTGCTTTAACATCTATGGAATTCTCAAACACGGCTAAGTCAATTGACTCTGAAATTCGCATAGACTTGCCTGGCTTATCATGAGAAAGGGCCCCTGAAACGCGTTGGTGTTCACGTTTGCTGAATCTGTTTCTGTGTGTTACGAACGCAAATATTAAATTTTGCCATTTATGATGCTGGACACTTCAGTTCTTCAATTTTTGCTGCCTGGCTTATCTCCCCTTTTGCTTTATCCACAAGGTCAGGGGAATCTGGTTTTCCCTATAGGTCAATAGACATGTCAATGGCTGGAATACCCCTTTAATTCTTTATTTAAAGAGAACCTGTCACATAGGTTGTGCCCCCCTTGCTGAGGACAGCACAAGGTAGTGTCAGACCTGCTTTTTCCAGCACTGTGTCCCTTAGTCTGTAAGATGCTAGAGTTTTAGAGTAATGTTCAAATCTGCAGTTTTCGACAGAAAAGTCATTTAAAGAGTCAGTTTTTTATGTCCCGCCCACCTCAACTGATAAATCTATTAAGGTATGTTCACACGGCGTAATTGCGTCGCGTACAGTGCGCGCCGCAATATGCAGGGTGATTTGGGAGTCGTGCGTATTACCAAAGTATGGGGAGACCAGCAGCCCACCGGCCCCATTCACATGCATTACTTACCTCCCCCATTATCTCCCCTATTTGCATGTCACTTATCTCCCCGCGCGTACAGTACGATTGTATTTAACGCACGGGGGGACGCGGCGTAATCCATTATTCTCTATGAGAGCTATGGATTACCGTAATTTCGGCATCTCGTTCATATTAGAGCACAAATACGCCACGAAATGCACGCCGAAATTAGCCCGTGTGAACATAGCCTTACTTTGAATAGGTAGAAACGTGAATAACTGTCAGTGGGCAGGGCTAGCATTTGGTGAGCGGGGCTAACAGCTGCCAATGAATAAGATTTGAGGGGTAAATGCTCTAAAACTGCTGCATCTTAGGCTAGGTTCACACGGCTTAAATGCAGGGCATAATTACACCCCGCAATTACGCCGTGTGCGGGAGCGGGGGGCCGGCACGTCGCTGGCCCATATACATTCATTACTAGCGGCGCGTATACGCTGCAAGTAAATGACATGTCACTTATCTCCCCCACGCGGCGTATTCGCCGAGCAGGGAGAGGAGACGTAATCCACAGTTCTCTATGAGAACTGTGGATTACCGTAATGACTAGGACGTATTCCAACCATAATTTGCGCACTCCGGCACGTAATTACGGAATGAAATACGTCCAATTTTAAGCCGTGTGAACATAGCCTTACAGAATAAGGGGCACAGCGCTGGAAACAGCAGGTCTGACACTAGCTTGTGCTGTCCTCAGCAAGGGGGGGCACAACCTATACAGTAAATTAGAGAAAAAACTATAATCAGTGGATATGACTGGATAGGGAACAACGCAAGATGCTCTTAAAATATCCCCGCCCAATAGCACAGTATATGTTAGACCATAAAGCTATATAATTAGATATAAATAAATGCACGTATGCAAACGCTGAATCACATTACACTATAATAAGCACAAAAATCTTCAGACTACACAGATGAGAAGTGTTTTTGTTCCTCATGGCAACCAATCACAGTGCAGCTTTCAAGTATAATAAGTTGAAGTTGTGCTGTGATTGGTTGCTATGGGCAACAGTTTACTTTTAGATAGTGTCAAATCTGCCTTGTTTTTTTTTTTTAACAAATGTTTTTCTATAACAATCAAAACTGAGATTTACCTATTAACTCAGATGATTTCCCCAATAACAACCCATATCATCTGTTATCATTATCACCTAGAACATTAACAAACAACAAAATCAATACTCTATACCTCTGAACAGCTAAGCTATAGCGAAATCCTTTAAAGGGGAGTCCAAGATGGGAACAACATGGCTGCTTTCTATAAAAAAAAAAAAAACAGCATCATACTGGTCCACAGGTTGCATGTGGCATAAAAGCTCAGACCCATTCACTTCAGTGGAGCTGTACAAGCTCCTGGAAGATATGTTAAATGTATCTATAGACTTCAATTACCCAAGAAAAGCCAAAATCGTCCCATGCGGGGCTCCATTCAGGCATTATGGTTTGGTGGATAAAACAGCTGAGCTATTTCATAGAGATGGATACAGAGAAAACAAACACTGGGGGAAGATTTTGAGAACACTAGTGATTTTGCAAGTTTTCCCACCTATAAAGAATGGAGAGGTCTGTAATTTTTATTGTAGATACACTTCAACAAAGAGAGGAAGAATCAAAAAAAAAAAAAAAAAAAACAATTCAGAAAATCACATTGTATGATTTTTAAATAATTAATTTGCATGAAATAAGTACTTGATCATCTACCAACCAGCAAGAATTCAGGCTCTCACAGACCTGTTAGTTTTTATGGGTGCTTTCACAAAGATCAGAAAGGCGCATCTGTTAATCCTGTACAATGCTCCGTGTGAGAGCACCCTAAGGCTATGTTCACACGGCTTATTTCGGGGCGTATTTGCGGACGTAATTACGTCTGCAAATACGTCCCGAAATACGTGTCACAAAGCGTGGCACGTATTTCACGTCGTAAATACATTCCCCATTCTTTACTATGGGGATTTACGTCGCGAAATACGCCTCAATAAGTGACAGGGGACTAAATTTTACAATCGTATTTACATGGCGAAAATACGTCGTGGAAATATGCCTCGCGTGAACGACGAGGCGTATTTTACATTGGAATCAATGTTATTCTAATTGTTCATTATTTTAAACGTATTTCAGGACGTATTTGCGGAAGTAATTACGTCTGCAAATACGCCCCGAAATAAGCCGTGTGAACATAGCCTAAGAAGCCCTCCTACTCTGTACTCATCATTTGTATTACTTGTACCGGTTTGAACTCGTTATCTGTATAAAAGACACCTGTCCCCACACTCACTCAATCACACTCCAACCAAGATCAAGACCAATGAGCAGTCTAAGGACACCAGGGACAAAATTGTAGACCTGCACTAGGCTGGGATGGGCTACAGGACAATAGGCAAGCAGCTCGGTGGGAAGGCAACAACTGTTGGCGCAATTATTAGAAAATGGAAGAAACACAAGATGACTGCCAATCTTCCTCGCTCTGGTGCTCCATGCAAGATCTTGCCTCATGGGGTAAGGAGGAATCAGGCCAGAACTACATGGGAGCACCTGGTCAATGAATAGAGCTAGGACCACTGTTTTAAAGATTAACATTAGTAACACACTACGATGACCTGGATTAAAATCCTGCTCATCATGCAAGGTCCCCTTGCTCACACCGGCACATGTCGTGGCCTGTTTGAAGATCGCCAATGACCATCTGGATGATGCAGAGGAAGCATGGGAGAAGGTCATGTGGTCAGATTAGATAAAAATAGAACTTTTTGGTATCTACTCCACTCGCCGTGTTTGGAGGTAGAAGAAGGATGAGAAAAACCCCAAGAACACCCTCCCAACTGTGAAGCATAAGGGTGGAAACATCATACTTTTGGGGTGATTTTCTTCAAAGGGGACAGGAACGACAGCACCATATTAAAGGGAGGATGGATGGGGCCATGTGTTGCGAGATTTTGGCCAACAACCTCCTTCCCTCAGTAAGAGGGAAAGATGGGCCGTTGCTGGGTTTTCCAGCAGGACAATGACCCAAAACACACAGCAAAGGCAACTAAGGAGCGATTCCGGAAGAACCATTTCAAGGTCCTGGAGTGGCCAAGCCAGTCTCCAGACCTGATTCCAATTGATTATCGTTGGAAGGAGCTAAAACTGAATGTAGGCCAGTGACAGCCCCGAAACCTGAAAGATCTGGAGAAGATTTGTATGGAGGAGTGGTCCAAAATCCCTGCTACAGTGTGAGCAAACTTGGTCAAGAACTACAGAAAATGTCTGAACTCTGTAATTGCAAACAAAAGTTTCTGTACCAAATATTAAGTTCTGTTTCTCTATGTATCAAATACTTATTTCATGCAATAAAATGCTAATTAATCATTTAAAAATTATACAATGTGATTTTAATTTTTTTTTTTTAAGATTCTGTCTTTTACAGTTGAAGCGACCCTACGATAAAAATGACAGACCTTACCATTCTTTGTAGGTGGGAAAACTTAAAAAAATCCCCAGCGTATCAAAAACTTACGGTTAGGTCCATATATATTTGGACACTGACAAATTTTGTTTTGTACTTTTTTACTGAAACATATTCAAGTTATAGTTATATTATGGGCATAAAAGTCCAGACTTTCAGCTTTCATTTGAGGGCATCCACGTTAAAATTGGATGGAAAGTTTAGGAGGTTAATTTTCTTAACATGTGCCGCCCTGATTTAAAATGGACGGACCAAAAGTAACTGGGCAACTGACTCAAAAACTGTTTCATGGATAGGTGTGGGCAATTCCTTCATTATGTCAGTCTCAGTTAAGCAGATCTGGAGTTGATTTGAAGTACTTGCATTTGGAATATTTTGCTGTGAAGAAAACATTTGGTCAAAAGAGCTCTCCATGCAGGTGAAACAAGCCAACCTTAAGCTGCGAAAACAGAAAAAAACATCCAAGAAATAGCTACAAAATTAGGATTGGCAAAATCTACAGTTGGTACATCCTGAGAAAGAAAGCACTGGTGAACTCATCAATGCAAAAAGACCCGGAGGCCCATGGAGAAAACAGTGGTGGATGATCATAGAATAATCTCCATGGTGAAGAGAAACCCCTTCACAACAGCCAACCAAGTCAACAACACTCTCCAGGATGTAGGCGTATCAATATCCAAATCTGCCATAAAGAGAAGACTGCATGAAAGTAAATACAGAGGGTTCACTGCACTATGCAAGCCAAAATAATAAAAAGGCTATATTGTATTGTACAAAAAAAAAAAAAAACATCTAAAAAAGCCAGCATAGTCCTGTAAGAACATTCTTTGAACAGATGAAACCAAGATCAACCACTTCCAGAATGATGGAAAGAAAAAATTGTGGTGAAGGTGTGGTACATCTCATGATTCAAAGCATACCACATCACCTGTATAACACGGCAGAGGCAGTGTGATGGCTTGGGCATGCATGGCTGCCAGTGATCCAAAGCATACCACATCACCTGTATAACACGGCAGAGGCAGTGTGATGGCTTGGGCATGCATGGCTTCCTGTGGCACTAGTGTTTATTGGTGATGTAACACAGGGCAGAAGCAGCCAGATGGATTCTGAGCTATTCAGAGACATACTCTGTGCTCAAATCCAGTCAAATGCAGCCAAACTGATTGGTCAGCATTTCATAATACAGATGGACAATGACACAAAACATAAAGCTAAAGCAAACCAGGAGTTTATTAAAGCAAAGAAGTGGAATATTCTTGAATGGCCAAGTCAGTCACCTGATCTCAACCCAAGTGAGTATGTTTTATGCAATCATTTTGTTCAACCCACTGAATTAAAGTTGAAAGTCTGAACTTCAACTGCATCTGAATTGTTTTGATCAGAATTCATTGTGGTAATGTACAGAACCAAAATTAGAAAAATGTTGTCTCTGTCCAAATATTTATGGACCTCACTGTATTTTCCCCACTCTATATATACTGTATACTGCGTGGTATATGTTCAATATGGAAGCCGATGCAAGATGGATATTACTGAGTGCTATACATCAGTGAGTACTCCACACAGAGCTCCGACAGATACGAAGACACACAGAGGCACATTTATCAGGGCAAATGAGCCAAAAATAACGTTGTCTACACTTTACACCACCTTTATTATGTGTTTTAGACAATTGCTAGACACTGTGTACAGAAACTTGGGTGCAGTTAGTGGCATAAAGTAATCCAACTTAAAAATGGTGTAGTTAGACTAGACAGTTCTAACCTGCGCCAGATTTATCAACACTATGATAACTGTGGGGCATTTTAAAACTGTCTAGTCTAAGTTTACATTAAGTTTCAGACAGTATTGATAAATCTGCCCCAGTGTGTGTGCATGTGGATACACATGGCAGTATTTTGCATCTGTATTGTTTAACTAAACCCAAGAGCAGATCTGAAACATGCGAGAGGGATGTAAAATAAGTACCAAACTACTGCCAAGTCTGAACTCGCACACATTGGGGCACATTTACTAAAACGGTCTGTGTTGCCCACAGCAACCAATTAGAGCTCAGCTTTCATTTTTATATAGAAGTATAAGGGCTCATCCTCACGGCAAAGGAAAAATACCAGTTGGTTTATCCGACCAGTATTTGTCCTGTTTTAGTGTCGTCCCCACGGCCGCGATGAGCGGTGAAAAGCCCTCCTCCTTCCCATTGATATGTTCATATTCAGCCGAAAACCGGACGGAAGAATGAGCATGTTCAATGTTTTTCGGGTGGCTGGTGGTTTGAAAAACCGCCGGGCGGGAAACCCGTGCAGTGGGGACTGCTGCACGGGTTTTCCATAGAAGCCCGTTGTGCTCGTTTGCAGCCGGTTTTTTCAGATGGTCTACAAAACCGCAAACTGCCTGAAAAACCGTCCGAAGACCCGTGCAGTGGGGACATGCCCTAAGAAATTAAAGCTTAGCTCTAGTTGCTATGGGCAACAAAGTCAGTCATGAAGCCCACTGCTTACATTTGTCATGGCTTTTTATATTTAAGACTATAGAAAATAATTTAAAAAGCCAATAAACACAATGGGCCTTATGTATGACAATGTGTATGACAGGAAGACTGTCCTTGTTGCCAGCAGCAACCAATCAGAGCTCAGCTTTCATTTCAAATAATGCTTTGTAAAAATAAAAGCTGAGCTCTGATTGGTTGCTATGGCAACCAGTACCGTTTTACAGTTAGGCAGTTTTGATACATGAGGTCCACTGTGTGTGAAGGCGTCCTTAAAGGGTTATCCAGCCGTACAAAACTGACAGCAAACCTTGGGGTGAGGCTGCCACTGATCCGTGGGTGTATAAAGTGCTCCTACTCGCCATCACTGTACTTACAAGGTATTGCAGCACTGCAGTACTTTGAACAACTATAAGTATGGCAATTAATAGTAGGAGCAGATGTCAGAAGTGAAGAGGCTGCAGTACTTGCATGAGTGCCATGGCCCCTTCAATCAGCCATATTGGCAAAGGTGGATCCTGACAGTCTAGTTCTGATGGCCTGAGTATAGGCTGGGAAACCCCTTTGTAGGTGTTGTATGAAATTCGAAAAATAGGATCTGCCTTAAAGCCCCCGAAACAGAGCCACTGTTTTTTATTGGTTATGTCTGGTATTGTAGCTCAGCCCATTGAGAATGGAAGAAGCTGCAATTCTAAACACAACCAATGGACAAGACAGGCACTATGTCAGGAGCAACCTACAGAGAAGACTACACATAGTCTATCGTGATTTTTGTGATGGCCTCCAGGCCTGGCTTATCTCCCACTTTTGCATGAACTGAGCTGAGATGTTTTTTCAGGGCCGACTTGTGCTTAAAATCCATGTCACAGCAATGACACTTGTAGGGACGGTCGCCACTGTGGATATTGAGATGGTCTTGCAAGGTAGTCTTAGCAGTAAAAGTTAACAGACACACGGAGCACTGAAACGGCCTAATGCCCATGTGTCCACGGATATGTCTGGTCAAGTTCTTCATCTGGGTGAAGGTTTTTCCGCACTGCAAACACAAAAACAATTTATGCATCTTTAAGTGGCGCAGATAGTTCTCCAGATGTAGAAACCCGCGAGGGCACTTGGGGCACTGGTGCCTCCAAGAACACATGCCCTCTGTATGACTTTGAAGGCCATTAATGATCCCAGGAGATGGATTTCCTCCCTCCTGCAAGTTCTGGAAGTGACTGGGGGGGTAAGTCACTCATGCGGTTTTCCACCGTGGAGTTAATCATAGAATGCTGAGTGTCTGAAAAGTACATGTTCGTGTTCGAAGACGTGCAGGGCTGAGAGAACTGCTCACTGTCCACATTGTTCTCATTATCGGACATAGAACCCATCCTGAAAACACAGATATCATTGTCCTTGTAGTCAATCTGCACAGAGGACAGATCGTTCTTCTCGGTGTCCAAGCTGTGCAGCTCCGCTTGATGATGAGGATTATCCTCCTTCTTTACCTGGTAATCGAGGTTTAGCTGGCTATATTCTGACAGCTCAATGATCTCGCAGTCCTTATCCTGAGCCTTCAAGGCGTCCATCTCATCGGGACAAGGAGGATCTTTATCTTCGGGCAGCGTCTCCTCATTGTAACAAGTTTCGCTCTGTAGGTAACGGGACAGAGCTTCTGTGCACCTCTCCACGATGTGAACCATCTGCAAGTAACTGGCTGCCGTCAGATACTTCAGAAGCTCTTTCTTCCTAACCTCCAGGACCCCGGTATAACAGGAAAGGAGCAATTTCTGGCCCACTTCTGCGTTCTGCAGTATAGTGATACGCACCTGCCTAGACTGATGCAGCAGAAACTGATCCCTCATAAACGTGGAGCAGGCGGCAAACACCACCCTGTGCCCGTGGAACTCCGTGTCGTTAATGTACACGGACACGTCGCAAAACAGATTCTGTTCCCGGAGAAGATTCATCTTCTGTAAGACGGCATCTCCTTGCTGCTGAAACCGGAAGTGAAGGACGTCGGAGTCACACATGGTGGCAGCTCTGAAAAGACACAAGGCTAGATCATGACTATTACTATCCTTCTACACCACAAGGGCACAGCAAAGAGGCTGGCGTATTTATATCGTATGCAGTCTATGTATGTTCACACGGTGTATTCGCAGGGAGTAATTCGGTGTGTCATTTTGCTACGCTCTGCAAATTAATTCATAGCCCTCATTGAGAGCTATGAAAACCTGCCGGTTTCCTCAACGCACAATATGCGCCGGGATAAACAAGTGTCGCTTCTGTAGAAGTTAATATCATTGGGAGACTTTAGATATACGTGCCGGCCAGCGCATACTTCTGAAGCAACATGGGTATAGCAGTGTGCACAGTACGTGCCGCTATACGCCGTGTGAACATAACCTTAGGGCGCATCCCCACGGCACAGGACAAATGCCGGTTGGTTTTTCCGACCGGCATTTGTCCGGTTTTTGTGCCGTGTACAGGGCCGCGTGAAGACGGATTTTCTCCGCCCTCCCCCTTCCCATTCACTTGTTCATATTCCGTCCGAAAACTGGACAGAAGAATGAACATGTTCAATGTTTTTCGGGCGGCCGGCGATCTAAAAAGCGGTGCAGTGGGGACTGCTGCACAGGTTTTCCATAGCGGCCCGTGTAAAAGTTGGCAGCCGATCTGCAAAACTGCAAACCGTGTGAAAAACCGGCCACAAACCGGTGCCGTGGGGACAAGGCCTTACAGTAACATTCAGCCCTCAGAGAAGCTGAGTCCGACACTCCTGCACTACACCAACATCCAGGGATTGGAGGGCTGGGGGATTTCCTGCTATCTAGGATGTCAGCGCATCAGTGAATATGAATGCATGTTTGCTGACACATCTATATGGACCAAAAATAGGCTTCTTTTACATGGGGCGAGAATTGCCCGTTTAAAGCCGCGATCAACTTATAGCAAGCGGCAAGTCTTCATGCTGCCCAATAGTTGTAATCGGCCACATGAAAAACTGTTCTTATAATTGTCAGCAGTACAGCCGCTGGTCACACTGGCAGATGTGCGGCTTTATAAAAGAAATCATCAGCCAACAAGTTCCTGCCCATTCGCTGGCTGATCGCAGGGTCTGGAAGGGCGACACTGGGGTCAGGCTGGCCGCTGCTGCCAGAGCACCCGCCACTCCGCACCTCTTCAGTTCTGGGTTCTCATCCTGACACAGAAGAGAGACTTGCACTCTACAATGTCCTTTGTGTTGGGACAAGAGCCTGATTGCGGGGAGCGGCAGTGGTGCGGGACGGGTGGGCAGGTAGCAGATTTTTGATTCTTGTGGCCCCAATGTCACGTCAGTTTTCAGTGGACAAACCCTTTAACACAGGACAATTATCGGCAACAAGTGTTCCTATAAACCCATATCGGCCCAATAATCAGCCAGTGTAAAAAGCCTTTTAAGGGGTTCTCCACTTTGGACAGTCCCTGCTCGTTAGAAGGGTCCTTTGATCAACAGTTCATCACAAAGTGTCCCTTTGCTGGAATCCCCAGCGATCAGCTACAATCTGCACGGAAATCTGACAGCAGGTGGTACATTTTCCTGCAGCGCCAACATAGGGGCAATCTGACAAATCAATGGCCTGTCTGTGGGATGCAGGATAGGTCGGCCGAGGTAAGAGAAGTGCTCATTGTAATCTCTCAGCCCGAGCCAAAACACGACTCCTGATCAGGGGACCCCTCCTTATTCACTCAGAATGTTCAAAAAGGAAATGTTCTAAACTGGAGAAGCCCTTTAAGCAGAGCACAGATTGACTGTAAGGCTATGTTCACATGGCGCGCTGGGTCCATGTCAATATACGTTCTTAGATGTGTGTTTGGGTCAGTCTAGATAGATAGACCCAAACACGCATCTCGCAATGAGCAGTGTGATTTAGGCTATGTTCACACGGGCTAATTTCAGGGCGTATTTTGCAGCATATTTGCGCTCTAATACGTGCGAGATGCGCGCCGAAATTACGGTAATTCTCATAGAGAACTATGGATTCCGTCTCCTCTCCCTGCTCGCACAATACGATCGTATTGTATGCACGGGGAGATAAGTGACATGTCAATTACTTGCAGCGAATACGCGCCTCTAGTGATGAATGTCTATGGGGCTGGGAGCGCATTAGTGTGACTCCCAAATCACTCAGAGTAAAAGTGGCCGCACTGTACAAGCCGCAATTACGCCGTGTGAACATAACCTTCCACTGCTCGCAATGTAAAACACTCGAGTGCTCGCTGAGGCGTCTTTCGGATGCACTCCAAGAAGAAACATGTCAATTCTTGGAGTGAAAGATGCAGCAGGAGCCCTATAAGAAACTACAGGGTGCGATCCTGCTGCAGCCAACACACAGCTGGAGCCGATCTCCAATGCGGTTTTGGACGCGATTTTCGGATCCTAAAACGCCGTGTGAACAACCCCTACGGCCTGGTTCATACAGAGGACAAGTACGTCCCCCCGCAGTTAGGGCCAATCACTCAGTAACATAGTCCCGGCAGCACCGCGCCTGCTCCTCGCTGTCTGGGTGACTGCCGCGTCCCGGGGCCTCTCGCTATCGTACACTATTCAGGTGCAGTCTAGAAGATCTACAGGAGGAGGGGTTGTTCCATCAGGATCTCTCCTGTCCATACACCTGATGAGGCGCTCACTCTGCCCCCCTCAACGCCCTCCGTACAGCACACAGCCCCTCACCAACTCCAGTAAAGCAGACCACCCCCGCACCCCTTCACAGCCCCCTCAGCCCTTCACAGCCCCCGTACAGCACACACCCCCAGCAGCCACCCGCTCTCCCCAGCGGCCTCCTCACCAGCGCTCTCCACCCAAAGGATCACAGCTCTCTCTACACCTCACCTACGCGACAACTCCCGGGAGCAAGAGGACCTGTGATGACGTCACTACCATGTGACCAATCATGTGGGTGGGAGGAGCCAGGCTGCAGGGTAGAGAAGCCTGATGTGCGGTGTGTACTGTCACAGGTGTCAAACTGCGGCCCTCCAGCTGTTTGGTAACTACAAATCCCATCATGCATTTGTATAAGCAATAACCGTGGACATGATGGGAGTTGTAGTTTCCCAACAGCTGGAGGGACGCAGTTTGACACCCTTGGAAGGAAGGTGTGCGGTGTGTACCGGCTATATATAAGGAAGGTGTGCGGTGTGTACGGGCTATAGATAAGGAAGGTGTGCGGTGTGTAATGGATATAAAGAAGGAAGGTGTGCGGTGTGTACAGGATATATATGAGGAAGGTGTGCGGTGTGTACTGGTTATATAGAAGGAAGGTGTGCGGTGTGTACTGGTTATATAGAAGGAAGATGTGCGGTGTGTACTGGCTATATAGGAGGAAGGTGTGCGGTGTGTAGTGGTTATATAGAAGGAAGGTGTGCGGTGTGTACTGGTTATATAGAAGGAAGGTGTGCGGTGTGTACTGGTTATATAGAAGGAAGGTGTGCGGAGTGTACTGGTTATATAGAAGGAAGGTGTGCGGTGTGTACTGGTTATATAGAAGGAAGGTGTGCGGTGTGTACTGGTTATATAGAAGGAAGGTGTGCGGTGTGTACTGGTTATATAGAAGGAAGGTGTGCGGTGTGTACTGGTTATATAGAAGGAAGGTGTGCGGTGTGTACCGGCTATATATAAGGAAGGTGTGCGGTGTGTACTGGTTATATAGAAGGAAGGTGTGCGGTGTGTACTGGTTATATAGAAGGAAGGTGTGCGGAGTGTACTGGTTATATAGAAGGAAGGTGTGCGGTGTGTACTGGTTATATAGAAGGAAGGTGTGCGGTGTGTACTGGTTATATAGAAGGAAGGTGTGCGGAGTGTACTGGTTATATAGAAGGAAGGTGTGCGGAGTGTACTGGTTATATAGAAGGAAGGTGTGCGGTGTGTACCGGTTATATAGACGGAAGGTGTGCGGTGTGTACCGGTTATATAGACGGAAGGTGTGCGGTGTGTAGTGGTTATATAGAAGGAAGGTGTGCGGTGTGTACCGGTTATATAGAAGGAAGGTGTGCGGTGTGTACTGGTTATATAGAAGGAAGGTGTGCGGTGTGTACTGGTTATATAGAAGGAAGGTGTGCGGTGTGTACCGGTTATATAGAAGGAAGGTGTGCGGTGTGTACTGGTTATATAGAAGGAAGGTGTGCGGTGTGTACCGGTTATATAGAAGGAAGGTGTGCGGTGTGTACCGGCTATATAGAAGGAAGGTGTGCGGAGTGTACTGGTTATATAGAAGGAAGGTGTGCGGTATGTACCGGTTATATAGAAGGAAGGTGTGCGGTGTGTACCGGCTATATATAAGGAAGGTGTGCGGTGTGTACAGGTTATATAGAAGGAAGGTGTGCGGTGTGTACCGGATATATAGAAGGAAGGTGTGCGGAGTGTACTGGTTATATAGAAGGAAGGTGTGCGGTGTGTACTGATTATATAGAAGGAAGGTGTGCGGTGTGTACTGGTTATATAGAAGGAAGGTGTGCGGTGTGTACTGGTTATATAGAAGGAAGGTGTGCGGTGTGTACCGGCTATATAGAAGGAAGGTGTGCGGAGTGTACTGGTTATATAGGAGGAAGGTGTGCGGTGTGTACCGGTTATATAGAAGGAAGGTGTGCGGTGTGTACTGGTTATAAAGAAGGAAGGTGTGCGGTGTGTACTGATTATATAGAAGGAAGGTGTGCGGTGTGTACCGGCTATATATAAGGAAGGTGTGCGGTGTGTACTGGCTATATAGAAGGAAGGTGTGCGGTATGTACCGGTTATATAGAAGGAAGGTGTGCGGTGTGTACTGGTTATATAGAAGGAAGGTGTGCGGTGTGTACCGGTTATATAGAAGGAAGGTGTGCGGTGTGTACTGGTTATATAGAAGGAAGGTGTGCGGTGTGTACTGATTATATAGAAGGAAGGTGTGCGGAGTGTACTGGCTATATATAAGGAAGGTGTGCGGAGTGTACTGGTTATATAGAAGGAAGGTGTGCGGTGTGTACTGGCTATATAGGAGGAAGGTGTGCGGTGTGTAGTGGTTATATAGGAGGAAGGTGTGCGGTGTGTACCGGCTATATAGGAGGAAGGTGTGCGGTGTGTACCGGCTATATAGGAGGAAGGTGTGCGGTGTGTACCGGCTATATAGGAGGAAGGTGTGCGGTGTGTACCGGCTATATAGATGGAAGGTGTGCGGTGTGTACCGGTTATATAGAAGGAAGGTGTGCGGTGTGTACCGGCTATATATAAGGAAGGTGTGCGGTGTGTACTGGTTATATAGAAGGAAGGTGTGCGGTGTGTACTGGTTATATAGAAGGAAGGTGTGCGGTGTGTACCGGCTATATAGGAGGAAGGTGTGCAGTGTCTACCGGCTATATATAAGGAAGGTGTGCGGTGTGTACTGGTTATATAGAAGGAAGGTGTGCAGTGTCTACCGGCTATATAGAAGGAAGGTGTGCGGTGTGTACCGGCTATATAGAAGGAAGGTGTGCGGTGTGTACCGGCTATATAGGAGGAAGGTGTGCGGTGTGTACCGGCTATATAGAAGGAAGGTGTGCGGTGTGTACTGGTTATATAAGGAAGGTGTGCGGTGTGTACTGGTTATATATAAGGAAGGTGTGCGGTGTGTACTGGTTATATAGAAGGAAGGTGTGCGGTGTGTACCGGCTATATAGAAGGAAGATGTGCGGTGTGTACCGGCTATATAGGAGGAAGGTGTGCGGTGTGTACCGGCTATATAGGAGGAAGGTGTGCGGTGTGTACCGGCTATATAGGAGGAAGGTGTGCGGTGTGTACCGGTTATATAAGGAAGGTGTGCGGTGTGAACTGGTTATATAAGGAAGGTGTGCGGTGTGTACTGGTTATATAGAAGGAGGGAGTGCAGTGTCTACCGGCTATATATAAGGAAGGTGTGCGGTGTGTACTGGTTATATAGAAGGAAGGTGTGCAGTGTCTACCGGCTATATAGAAGGAAGGTGTGCGGTGTGTACCGGGTATATAGAAGGAAGGTGTGCGGTGTGTACCGGTTATATAGAAGGAAGGTGTGCGGTGTGTACCGGCTATATAGAAGGAAGGTGTGCGGTGTGTACTGGTTATATAGAAGGAAGGTGTGCGGTGTGTACTGGTTATATAGAAGGAAGGTGTGCGGTGTGTACCGGCTATATAGGAGGAAGGTGTGCGGTGTGTACCGGTTATATAGAAGGAAGGTGTGCGGTGTGTACAGGTTATATAGAAGGAAGGTGTGCGGTGTGTACTGGTTATATAGAAGGAAGGTGTGCGGTGTGTACTGGTTATATAGAAGGAAGGTGTGCGGTGTGTACTGGTTATATAGAAGGAAGGTGTGCGGTGTGTACCGGTTATAGAGAAGGAAGGTGTGCAGTGTGTACCAGTTATATAGAAGGAAGATGTGCGGTGTGTACCGGTTATATAGAAGGAAGGTGTGCGGTGTGTACTGGTTATATAGAAGGAAGGTGTGCGGTGTGTACAGGTTATATAGAAGGAAGGTGTGCGGTGTGTACCGGCTATATAGAAGGAAGGTGTGCAGTGTGTACCGGTTATATAGAAGGAAGGTGTGCGGTGTGTACTGGTTATATAGAAGGAAGGTGTGCGGTGTGTACTGGTTATATAGAAGGAAGGTGTGCGGTGTGCACCGGTTATATAGAAGGAAGGTGTGCGGTGTGTACTGGTTATATATAAGGAAGGTGTGCGGTGTGTACTGGTTATATAGAAGGAAGGTGTGCGGTGTGTACTGGTTATATAGAAGGAAGGTGTGCGGTGTGTACTGGTTATATAGAAGGAAGGTGTGCAGTGTCTACCGGCTATATAGAAGGAAGGTGTGCGGTGTGTACCGGCTATATAGGAGGAAGGTGTGCGGTGTGTACCGGTTATATAAGGAAGGTGTGCGGTGTGTACCGGTTATATAGAAGGAAGGTGTGCGGAGTGTACCGGTTATATAAGGAAGGTGTGCGGAGTGTACTGATTATATAGAAGGAAGATGTGCGGTGTGTACTGGTTATATAAGGAAGGTGTGCTGTGTCTACCGGATATATATAAGGAAGGTGTGCGGAGTGTACTGGTTATATAGAAGGAAGGTGTGCGGTGTGTACCGGCTATATAGAAGGAAGGTGTGCGGTGTGTACTGGCTATATAGAAGGAAGGTGTGCGGTGTGTACCGGCTATATAGAAGGAAGGTGTGCGGTGTGTACTGGTTATATAGAAGGAAGGTGTGCGGTGTGTAGTGGTTATATAGAAGGAAGGTGTGCGGTGTGTACTGGTTATATAGAAGGAAGGTGTGCGGTGTGTACCGGCTATATAGAAGGAAGGTGTGCGGTGTGTGCTGCCTATATAGAAGGAAGGTGTGCGGTGTGTACCGGTTATATAGAAGGAAGGTGTGCGGTGTGTAGTGGTTATATAGAAGGAAGGTGTGCGGTGTGTACTGGTTATATAGGAGGAAGGTGTGCGGTGTGCACTGGTTATATAGAAGGAAGGTGTGCGGTGTGTACCGGCTATATAGAAGGAAGATGTGCGGTATGTACCGGTTATATAGAAGGAAGGTGTGCGGTGTGTACTGGTTATATAGAAGGAAGGTGTGCGGTGTGTACTGGTTATATAGAAGGAAGATGTGCGGTATGTACTGGTTATATAGAAGGAAGATGTGTGGTGTGTACTGGTTATATAGAAGGAAGGTGTGCGGTGTTTACTGGTTATATAGAAGGAAGATGTGCGGTATGTACTGGTTATATAGAAGGAAGGTGTGTGGTGTGTACTGGCTATATAGAAGGAAGGTGTGCGGTATGTGTCGGCCAAATATATGCATTTCAACAGTCATATCTTTTTCTACTTTTAAGTGACGCAGTTGTCTGTATTGTGTGGGAGAAGTTGTATTTTTGGGGGACATAGTTTAAGTTTACAAATAAATTACTGCAGATTTATTTTTATTTTTTTGTTGCAGTGTGAAAATAAGTGTTTTTTTACTTTTTTCCTTTTTTTACACCATTCACATTTCACTCTAAATAACGTGTTCGATTAATTCTATAGGTTCTTACGGTTGTGTAGTTAACTTATATGTGTAGTGGTTTTTATGTGTAATATATACAAGTCACTGGTTAGACCACACATGGAATATTGTGGACAGTTTTGGGCACCAGTGCACAGGAAAGATATTGTAGAGCTTGAACAGGTACAAAGGTGGGCAACAAAAATAATAAAAGGACTGGGTGGACTGCAATACCCAGAAAGATTAACAAGATTAGGTTTATTTAGTTTACAGCAAAGATGGCTTCTGGGGGACATAATAAATATGTTTAAATATATAAAAGGTCAATATAGAGATCTCTCCCAAGATCTGTTTCTACCCAGGACTGAATCTATACACCCAAGAGATCCGATCCTCTAAAAATTATTATCTTTTACTAGAATCCTTTTAAAATTATTTTAGAATCCCTTTTTTTGTGTACGGTATATACAAAAATCATAAATCAGCTGGAACTTCATTACATAGAAGTTCATTCAAAACTCGAGGAGTCTCCAATATCTTACTGTCCCGCAAGAGACTCGACCCTGTCCTGGCCCTGAGTGGAGACCCCACCCCGAAAAGGACGACACTGCAAAAACTATGCTCTATTAGACCCTATATCTGACACCGATTTCTATTCTTGTTCATAGCCAATCACTTATGTAGGGTAAAAATAGGGGCAACAGTGTCTTGAAATAGTGAACTAGTGTTAAAGGGGTTGTCTCGCTACAATGATTGGGTTTTAATTAAAAGATCTTTAAAAAACAAGCAGCTTTGCAATATATGTTCATTTCAAATGTCCTACTGATTTTGAGTTATCCCTGGTAGTAGGAGTGCATCAGCTCATCAAATCACTATAGCCACGGACCTACTGATTTTTATCTCACTGGCTGTCAGTGCTGGTGAGGTCAGCAGCTTCTCAATGCAGGTAAGAGCACAGAGCCCCTCCTGCACAGTATGAGGCCAATTGTGATGCTTCTGTAGGGGAGGGAGAGGGAGGGCTCTACTCCTGGCTTGTGTGTCTGTGTAGCTGTGCTGCCTGGATTAACCCTGTGTGTGCCTGCTCCCTCCTGCTCTCTACACAGATTGAGGAGAGCAGAGGTGAGTTTGATCTGTGGGGTCAGTAGGATGTGACAGCAGTGAAGTTTGTTACTATAATCATGATGTGTCTGTGGAGCTCTGACTATATTAATAGAACAGATCAGGGGGGCATGTGAACGGTTCATATCCCTCCCTGCTCTGCTATATTAGTGACCCATCGTGATTATAGTAACACACTTCACAGCTGCCCTGTGTCTGTCCTGATGGGAGGACAGCACAGAACAGGGTTTGTTTGTTGTTGCTTGAGATGTCCGTGGAGATCTGTATGCTAAGTAGGGGGTATAGGAACACCTACATCCCCCCCTGCTCTGCTATTAGCATACACAGCTTCACAGACCTCTGGCTCCATAGCCACTCATAGATCAGCCCTCTCCCTGCTGTCTCCTGACTCTGTAGAGAGGAGCAGCAAGAGCTCGGTCACAGCAGCAGCACAGTGCAGCTGATTCAGCAGTGAGCAGCCGGCAGCAGATCTAGGCAGGCACACACAGGGTTAACCCTGGCAGCAAGCCCCCCTCGCCCTCCCCATGCTGAGAGCTGTCTGTGTGCAGGGGGAAAGGGGGAGGAGAAGAGGCAGACAAGAAGCACGCCCCTGAATTAAAAAATCCTATGGTGCCAGACACACTGAGGTAGGCTGAAAACCTATAGTGAGACAACTCCTTTAAGTCTGAAAAAATGCACTATAATCATAGCCCATATGTGGCTCGTATTTCAAATACAGGTCACAGTCTCTTACCCTGTATTTTCACCAAACACGCATTCCGTCGCAATTTCAAGACTCCTCAATGGGGTAATAGTCACGGGCAAAAATAGCCCACTTATTAAGTGCCACCCACTTTAGTTGCACATAGATTGAACATGGGTTAATACTTTGTAGCTTTTGCATATAGCCGATTCCAGATGTCCAGTGTGCCCAGAGAGAAAGATGTCTCTACGGGGAGTTGGTTTAACTCCATCTGATGGGAAGGTAGAGGTCCCATGAGTCCTGATATCTGCGGGGAGGATTTTATAGAGCTCGGTAGCCCCTCCAGCTTTCAGCCAATAACCAATGCCTTCTCTTACAAGTTCGCTTACTAAACCCACACTTACACAATCACTATGCTAAGCAAAGATAAAGATTTAGGGCATCCTAAATAGAGTTAAATTACAATGTTCAATACCTAGTCAAGGCTTTCCAGCTTGTTTGAAGCAGACCATGAGGTGCAGCGTCCCATAATTCGAACCGCGCGTGCATGGACTTTCAATGATCTTGCCTGGATTTTCCTACTCCATACTGTGCATGCACCAGCTCTCAATATTATTGCACATGTGCAGATACAGTGGGTACGAAAAATATTTGGACCCCTTTAAATTTTTCACTCTTTGTTTTATCGCAGCCATTTGGTAAGATCAAAAAAGTTCATTTTTTTGCTCATTAATGTACACTCTGCACCCCATCTTGAAAGGAGAAAACAAATGTAGATTATTTTTGCAAATTTATTAAACAATAAAAACTGAGATATCACATGGTCATAAGTATTCAGAACCTTTGCTGTGACACTCTGCTGTCCATTTCCTTCTGATCCTCCTTGGGTTGGTTCTACTCCTTCACTGGATTTCAGCTGTATTTCATTAAACTGATTGGACTTGATTAGGAAAGAAACACTCACCTGTCTATATAAGACCTCACACTGCATGTCAGAGCACATGAAAATCATGAGGTCTAAGGAACTGCCCAAGATGCTCAGAGCCAGAATTGTGGCAAGGCACAGGTCTGGCCAAGGTTACAAAAGAATTCCTGCAGCACTCAAAGTTCCTAGGAGCACAGTGGCTTCCATAATCCTAACATGGAAAAAGTTTGGGCCGACCACAACTCTTCCTTGACCCAGCTGTCCAGCCAAACTAAGCAATTGTGGGAGAAGAGCCTTGGTGAGAGAGGAAAAGAAGCACCCCAAGATCACTGTGGCTGAGCTCCAGAGATGCAGTAGGGAGAAAGTTCCACAAAGTCAACTATCACTGCAGCTCTCCACCAGTCGCAGCTTTATGGCAGTGTGTGCCGATGGAAGCCTCTCCTCAGTGCAAGACATATGAAAGCCGCATACAGTTTGCAAAAAAACACATGAAAAAATAAGATTCTCTGGTCGGATGAGACGAAGATTGAACTTTTTGGTGTTAATTGTAAGCGGTATGTGTGGAGAAAACCAGGCACTGCTCATCACCTGCCCAATACAATCCCAACAGTGACACATGGTGGTGGCAGCATCATGCTATGGGTGTGTTTTTCAGCTGCAGGGACAAGATGACTGGTTGGAATTGAAGGAAAGATTAATGCAGCCAAGTACAGAGATATCCTGGATGAAAACCTCTTCCAGAGTGCTCTGGATATCAGACTGGGCTGAAGGTTCATCTTCCAACAAGACAATGATCCTAAGCACACAGCTAAAATAACAAAGCATTTGCTTCAGAACAACTCTGTGACCATTCTTGACTGGCCCAGCCACAGCCCTGACCTAAACCCAATTGAGCATCTCTGGAGAGACTTGAAAATGGCTGTCCACCAACGTTCACCATCCAACCTGAGGGAACTGGAGAGGATCTGCAAGGAAGAATGGCAGAAGATCCCCAAATCCAGGTGTGAAAAACTTGTTGCATCATTGCCAAGAAGACTCATGGCTGCACTAGCTGAAATGCTTCTACTCAATACTGAGCAAAGGGTCTGAATACTTATGACAATGTGATATTTCAGTCTTTCTTGTTTAATAAATTTGCAAAAATATCTACATTTGTTTTTTTTCTTTCAAGATGGGGGGGGGGGGGTGCAGAGTGTACATTAATGAGCAAAAAAATGAACTTTTTGGATCTTACCAAATGGCTGCAATTAAACAAAGAGTGAAAAATTGAAAAGGGTCTGAATACTTTCCATACCCACTGTATACCTGACTTCCATCCAATAGTTGGAGTCATTGGGTAAATTAGTGTTGTTCTACTGAGGATATTTAGTCTTGCCATGTCAGCTTTTTAAGTCTGCAGCATCCTCTCTCCAGGCCAGGTAACCTATTGTTCATAGCAACTATCCCCCACTGGCAGTTAACTTCCAATTGGGAACAAATAAGCCTGCAGCAAATAATAATATAGATACGTAGCTATTCCCATATGGCTCCCATTACTTCGTAACCGGCACAGTATAATATGCAAATGTACATATCCCCTAGTAAGATGGTATCAAGCCCACACAACTTTACCCTACTTCTCAGATACTAATCAGCATGGATAATTCAGTGTTACAGTACAAAAAAATCAAGAGTCGTGGCGCAAACTGTTCTGTAAACTGGAGACTGGGATAAATTGATCTTACAAAGAGAGACCCAGTGGATTTATATGCTTAAGGCCCCGTTCACACGGCTTATTCACGGCGGATTTGCGAGCCGGATTGCGCTCGCAAATCCGGCGTGAATAAGGGGCGGGACGCGGGCGGGGCAGGATCGCGGCGGGGGAGCAGCCCGCCGGCCCCATAGACAATGCATTATCTACGGCGCGTCCGCGCCGTAAATAATGTGCATGTCACTTTCTCCCCCCGCGGCGGATTCGCCGAGCGGGGAGGAGCGACGGAATCCACTGTTCTCTATGAGAGCAGTGGATTACCGTAATTACTCAGACGGATTGGCGCCGTACTGCAGCGCAAATCGTGCGCGGAGTACGGCGCCAATCCGTGGACAAAGAAGCCGTGTGAACACGGCCTAAGACTTTGAATTATCCATGCTGATTAGTATCTGAGAAGTAGGGTAAAGTTGTGTGGGCTTGATCCTTACCTTCTTACTAGGTGATATATACGTTTGCATATTATACTCTGCTGGTTACAATATAATAGGAACCTTATGGGAATAGCTATGTATCTGTATTATTATTTGCTGCAGGCTTATTTGTTCCCAATTAGGAGAAGTTAACTGTCGGTGGGGGATAGTTGCCATGAACAATAGGTTACCTGGCCTAGAGATGGGGTGTCTCAGGCTTAAAAAACTTTAAAAAACGTGGCATGGCTAAATATCCTCTGCTATTTAACAGCAGAACGACATTACTTTTCCCAGTAACTCCATGTAATGGATGGAGATCGGGTATATCTGCGCATGCGCAATAATATTGAGAGCAGGCGCATGCGTAGTATGGAGTAGAAAATGCCGGGTGACATAGTTGAAACGCCACGCATGTGAAGTTCAAATTACGAGACGCCAAACCTCACGGTCCACTTCAAACAAGCCAGACAACCTTGACAAGGTATTGAACATTGTAATTTAACTTTATTTAGGCTACCCTAAAATATTTTCTTTCCTTAGCATGGTGATTGTGTTGGTGTGGGTTTAGTAAGCGAGCTTGTAAGAGAAGGCATTGGTTATTGGCTGAAATCAGGGGGACGGGCTACCGAGCTCTATAAAATCCTCCCCGCAGATATCAGGACTCATGGGACACCTACCTTCCCATTGGGTGGAGTTAAACCAACTCCCCTTGGAGACATCTTTCTCTCTGGGCACACTGGCCATCTGGAATCAGCTATATGTACCAGCTACAATGTATTAACCCATGTTAAATCTATGTATAACTAAAGTGTGTGGCACTTAATAAGTGGGCTATTTTTGCCCGTGACTGTTACCCCATTGAGGAGTCTTTGAAATTGAGACGAAACGCGCCTGTGGAGCTTTGTTTGGTGAAAATACAGGGTAAGAGACTGTGACCTGTATTTGAAATACGAACCACATATGGGCTATGATTATAGTGCATTTTCTCAGACTTAGCACTAGTTCACTATTTCAAGACACCGTTGCCCCTATTTTTACCCTACATAAGTGATTGGCTATGAACAAGAATAGAAATAGGGGTCAGATATAGAGGATAGTTTTTGCAGTGTCATCCTTTTTGGGGTCTGTGCTCAGGGCCAGGAGAGGGTCAAGTCTTTTGAGGGACAGTAAGATATTGGAGAATCCCCGAGTTTTGAATAAACTTCTATGTAATGGTGTTCCAGTTGATTTATGATTTTTGTATATACACAAAAAATCTTTTTTAAAAGGATTCTATTAAAAGTTAATTTTTAGAGGATCAGATCTCTTGGGTTTACAACTATTTTCTTTCAATTCCTCATTGCAACTTGGGAAATGAGTTGATTCAGGACTGTATGTAGAAAAGGCAGCATCCTCTACGTCTATAGGAAAGAAAGTTTCTACATAAACAATGAAATGGATTCTTTACTGTAAGAGCAGTGAGACTGTGGAACTCTCTGTCAGAGGAACTTGTCATGGTGAATTCACTAACAGAGTTCAAAAAGGGTCTGGATACAATTAGAGTGTAATAATATAACAAGTTCTAGTGACCAGGACTCCGGAGAAGGGTCTGGATACATTTCTAGATGTAATATAACAAGTTATTGTAACAAGGATTCTGGAGAAGGGTCTGAATGTATTTCTAGATGTAATATAACAAGTTATAGTGACTAGGATTCTGGAGAAGGGTCTGGATACATTTCTAGATGTAATAAAAGTAGTGACAGGATTTGGAAGGTCTGGAAATTTTAGATGTAATAGAACAAGTTATAGTGACTTGGATTCTGGAGAAGGGGCGTTGATTCAGGGATTTATTCTGTTTGCCAGATTGGAGTCGGGAAGGATTTTTTTTCCCATAAAATATGGAAAATTGGCTTCTACCTCATGGGGGCTTTTTTGCCTTTCCCTGGATCAACAATGTAGGACAACAGGCTGAACTGGATGGATGTCTGCACAATAGTTTTCTTTATAAAGTGTAGAAAAATATAAATATATTTTTTTTAATTTTCTATCTCTTTCAGGGACAACTATTTAAACCTTTTTTCGTACATGAATACATGAATATGCTCATACATGAGGTATGATACATGATACAGGCAGCAGTCCAGGCAGCACATAGTGTGCCCTGACTGCAGACTTGCTATCAAACAGATGAGTAATATCAACAGCACTCAAATGTATTCAATGCTTGAAAGTGGTTTATTAAATCAAAAGGTGCTCCATACAAGGTAAGAATCTTATCTGTGTGATAATAATAATATAATAATAATAATATTCTTTATTTCTATAGCGCCAACATATTCCGCAGCACTTTACAAATTCAAGGGTAAACATACAGTCAGTTTCACATTAAAAGTACTTACAAAAAGAGACACAAGGTGTGAGGGCCCTGCTCGTGAGAGCTTACAATCTATTAGGGTGTATGGGTGAA
The DNA here is from genome assembly GCA_025379985.1 of Phyllomedusa bahiana. NCBI lineage: Eukaryota > Metazoa > Chordata > Amphibia > Anura > Hylidae > Phyllomedusa > Phyllomedusa bahiana. The sequence goes on from JAODAL010020435.1 coordinate 37,032, forward strand.
ACATACGGTAAGAAGTGCCAAGTTTACAATGGTCCGGCCATGTTTCATAAATAGGGGGTGGTTTACATGAAAAATGGATGAACCTGCCACCCAGACTGTACATCTATATACAGATAAGTGCCTGTGAGTGCCCAAGTGCAGGGAGTGAAAGATGTGTGTGATAGCATTTAGGGATCTTGGTGGCCAGACCGAGAAGATGTATTTTCAGGGCCCTCTTAAAACTGTGAGGGTTGTGAATGTGCCTGATCGCCCGCGGTAGCATATTCCAGAGAATTGGTGCCGCACGTGTGAATTCTTGTTTGCGGGCATGGGAGGTTCGGTTGATTGAGGAATGTAGTCTGTTATCATCAAGCAGAGCGGAGAGCACGGTAGGGCGGTAGACAGAGACTAGGGAGGGAGATGTAGGGAGGAGCAGCGCTGTGGAGAGCTTTATGGGTGAGAGTGCTGAGTTTATACGGTATCCTGTACTGGATGGGCAACAGTGCAGTGACTGACACAGGGTAGAGGCATCAGTATAGCGGCTGGAGAGAAAGACAAGCCTGGCTGCTGCATTGTGGACAGATTGGAGAGGGGAGAGTTTGCAGAGAGGGAGACCGATAAGCAAGGAGCTGCAGTAGTCAAGACGAGAAAGAATAAGAGCAGTAATGAGAGTTTGAGTCGTTTCAACAGTGAGAAATGGACGGATTTTGGAGATATTCTTGAGGTGCAGGTGACAGGAGCGGGCAAGGGATTGGATCTATGGGGAGAAGGTCAGATCAGAATCCAATAAAACCCCTAGACAGCGGACCTGCTGCGTAGGAGAAATGGTGGTACCACATACAGATACAGAAATAGCAGGGGGGGGGGGGGTTGGTTAGTAGATGGCGGAAAGACAAGAAGTTCAGTCTTAGTGAGGTTTAGTTTCAGATGGAGAGAGGACATGATGTCAGAGACCGTGTGATAATAAACATTGACGTTTTGGTCAAATCGACCTTATTCATAACCATCACTATAAGTAAAGAAAAAATCTAATTAAAATGACATATATATAAAATACAAAAAAAATAACCCATAGATAAACAAAAAATATATACATATATACAAAGTAGATAAGCATAATGAGAAAACAGGCTTGTCTAGTAATGCAATAAATGTATAACAGTGTAGTATATACAGCACAATGCGCTGTGTTAAGTACATGAGTTCATGAGTATATTAAGTACATGAGTATATGAAATAAACTATAAGCACAGTGACCTGTTATGTCCTAATTAATTGCCCTCTGCAGAAACGTCGTGAATATATAATGTAATACTCACCAGTACCAAAGTAAGAAGAGGAATAGAAAGGAAAGCGGCTGAAGCTGCGAGGAAAAGAGGAGCGCTGGCTGTCACCAGGACGCCAACGTCCTATATAATGTGAACAATGTATTGGCACCGGAATGCAGCGCTTGCGTAGTACAAGTACTTGATTCTGATCCTATCTTTAAAATTAGGAAGATGATACAAACTCTCCTTGGTGAATCATTACAAAAACAGATCATTGATGAGCCAACTTACTCATTCCTCGTAGCTGAACACCCAATAACACCTGTTTTTTACATACTTCCGAAAGTGCCCAAATGTTTGGATAAACCCCCTGGTAGACCTATTGTGGCATCTACCGATTCTATTTTTTTCTCCCTTAGGCAATTTCTAGAGAAAGTTTTCTCACCTCTGATTAGGAATACACAGTCCTATATGGGAGAAACAAGACACTTTTTGTCACTTTTACAAACCATTGACAAGATCCCTGAGTCTGTCATTCTGGTGTCTTTTGATGTGTGCAATCTGTATACGTCAATAGAGCATAAAAAGGGTATTGAAGCCATTTTGTCCCTATTAGAAAACTCAGGGCTTAATCCCAAAGACATCAATTTTTGTGTAGACATGCTTACCATTATTTTAGAGGAGAGTAACTTCCTGTTTGAGTCGTTCTACAGACAAAGATGTGGGACGGCTGTGGTGTCCAATATGGCACCACCATATGCTAATGCATATATGGCCAGTTTTGAAAACAATTTCATTTACACTAATGACCTTTTTCACAAACATATTTTAATCTGGAAAAGATACATAGACAACATATTCTGTATTTGGGAAGGGGATTTTCATTCTCTCAACTAATTTCTGGAATGGATGAATTCCATTCGTCCAGAACTTCAATTCACTATCCAATTTGACCACAACAAACTTAACTTTTTAGACACACTTGTCATCAGGAACCATGACAAAACACTCAGTACTGACATCTATATTTAACCAACCGACCTAAACAATTTGTTACATTTCAAGAGTTTCCACCCTCAGAAGACTAAGGAATCACTCCCCAAATCTCAACTTATGAGAGTAAACCATATAGTGTCAGATTCAGTGGTTAGATCTAAAAGAATGAGAGAGATGACCGACAAATTTCGCAATCGCGGTTACCCAGAATATACTCTTAATCCAGATATTTCTGAAAAAGAGAAAGATACCACCAACCCCCCTCGGCTACATTTTGTACACCCTCATCATCCCCTAATGAAAGGTGTACAAATTATCATACGTAAGCACTGGGGTAATTTAAAACGAGCAAATCCAGATATTCAAGAATTTCAGAACCAGGTTTTTGTACTACAAGACCACACAATATTTGGGACAATTTGGTGAAAGCAGACATAGGACCTTCCCATACAAAAACATCCCAAATCACCCTTCACACCCAAACAAAAAGGCACTCATCCATGTTGACACTGTGTTCATTGTTCCAATATCATTAAAGGTCCTTATGTTCTTCACCCTAGAACTCGTAGAAGATTTGAGGTTAAAGGATTCTACACCTGCAATAGCACTTTTGTTATATACATAATTAAATTCCCATGCGGATTACTATACGTAGGGTAGACAACTCAGCGCATAAAAGATCGCTTATCGAATCATAAATCCACTATACACTGCAATAAGACTTGGCCTCCAATTCCACATCATTTCACAGAGGCCAAACATAATATTTTGCAAATGAGATTTCAAATTCTTGAACAAGTACCCCTCCCCAGGAGAGAGGGTAACCACAGGGGCGTAACTTTGGTTCAAAAAGTGGGGGGGAACAATTTTCCCTCTCGTACCATTTTTCCTACCCCCTCCTTCTTTCACTCCCCCCTTTCCCTTTCCTTCCCCTCCCCCCTTTCTTCCTTCCCTCCTCTCCCTGCAGTTAAGCACCCCCCTCTAACCCACAAAGGAGGTTTTGGGGGGGATGCTGGGGTTTCCCCCCGGGAAGGTGGGGGCGAAGCCCTTTGGCAAACATTTTTGGGGGGCAAATCCCGAAAGGTTATGAGGTGGCTCAAAAATTTTATTAAATTTTTGGGGGGGGACGGGGACAAAAAAAGAAAGCCCTGGCAATAAAACCCAAAACCAGCAATATGCCCCCCCTCTAGTGGAAATAAAAAATGTGCAATGCCCGTAAATTTTTGCTTAACCCTCCCATCCCCATAAAATACTCCATTAAATTTGTTATTCCCCACAACAGAAAGGGGAAAAAAAGAACCCAATGTTACTGAAAACCCCAGGAAACATTTAAAGTTACATTTCTTACCCCCAAAATTTTATTGCATACCCTACACCGAAATGACATCACCTTTACACACCCCCAGAAATTAATTATATTTAAAAAGGCAGACACAGAAATTACATTATAACTCCCCTTTCAAATTTCACATTTTACTCTAGAAATAATTTTAATTCACAAAACCCAAAAATTTTATTATATTACACACTAAAACCCCAGAAATTAATTACATTACTCATGTTTCTCCGAGATTTCATTTACACCATTCCCAAAAATTCATTAACCTGTAAACCCCCGAGATTACATTTCAAATGGGGTTTTCCCCGAGATTACTTCCAACCACCCCTACAAAAGAGGGATTACATTACCCCTGTACCCCAAAAGGGTTTACATTTTACACTGTACCCCAGAGATTACATTTCACACCCTACAAAAAGAGATTAAAATTGCTCCCCTGTACTAAGAGATTACATACACCATAATTTACAGAGGTCCCCATTTCTTACTGAAACCCCAAAAGGTTTACACAAATTTCACACCCTACCCCAGAGATTACATTACAAAATGTACCCCCCGAGATTCTTTTCAAAACCCTACTCCCGAGATTTTCATTACACACCCCAAAACGAGAGATTACATTACAAACTGACTCCAGAGAAATTTTCATTCCCCTCTGTACCCCAAAAGGGAAAAATTTCACACTGTACCCCAGAGATTTCTACATTACACACTGTACCCCAGAGATTTATTTACAAAACTGTAACCCAAAAGATTTTAAAATTTCCCCACTTAAATCCAGAAAATTAGATTACACAAAACCCTAACCCCAAAAAATTTTCATTACTCAATTTTACCCCAGAGAAATTTCTACATTACCCCCCTGTACCCAGAGATTTGTTTACACACCGTTCCCCAGATATTACTGAAATTTTTCACCGTTTTTCCCCCCGGAAAAACATTTCACACCATATACGAGAGGGTTACATTTTTTTTACCCGAAATCCGAATTAAAATCACACCATATCCCCAGAGGTTTCATTACTTTCGGGAACCCCCCGAGATTACATTACACATTATACCCCCGAATCAAATTTTTCACTGGACCCCAAGAACAAAATTTCCACTGTAACCCCCAATTACATTTTTTCCCCTGTACCCCAGAATTATATTACACACTGTACTCCGAGATTAGATTCACACCATTTCCCCCCCGATATAAAATTATCCCCTGTACCCAAAATTTTTACTCATTACCCACTGTTTTTCCCCCAAAATTATACATTAAACCCCCGTACCCCAGAATTTTTTTTCAAAATTTCCCTAGATACTACTTCATTATTCACCCCTTTTCCCCAAAAGATTACATTACCACGAACCCAAAAGAGAAATTTTTTTAAAACCATAAAACCCCCGAGATTTTTACATTTCAAAACCCGAACCCCAGAGACTACATTAGACAAAGGATCCCGGGGTTTGGGGGGTGTGTGTGTGTATATACATTTTAAATTGGGAAAACCGACACAACCTTTCACAACTTAGGGTGGGGTTACCCCAAAGACGGTTTTTTTAGCAAAAAACATGTTTTTTTGCTTTTTGGGAAAATTTGGGGTTGCAAACGCGAAAACCAACGAGCAAACCCACCCAGAATGCCCAAGGAGATTTTTTCCCCTTTTTATCCAATAGTGCTGTTAGTGCCCTAAAAACCTCGTGAAAAATGTGTAGGCCTGAACAGTACCCCCCGAAAAACTTGGTTTAAAAACAGTATAAACTTTAAAAAACACACTGATTTTACATTGGGTTTTTAAAAATAAATCGTTTCCCCGTCGGATTGGGGCCCCTGGTTTCGGGGGGAAAATGCAGCCCCTGAAAAACCCTTTTCCCAAAAATCAAACAAATTTATATCCTGCCCTGAAAGTACCCTTAAAGGGGGTTTTTCCTTTCAAACAATTTTTTGGGTTTTAATTAAAGATCTTTTAAAAAACAAGCAGCTTTGCAAAAATTTGTTCATTAAATTTGTCCTTCTGATTTTGAGTTAGCCCCCTTTTTGTAGTACTTTAATTTTTTAAAATCTCAAAAGCCAGCCGACCTTTTGAATTTCCAAAGCCCCCGGGACAAAAAATCTTCCCGAGTGGGAAGGGAGGGGGAGGGCTCTGGCTTCCGGGGTTTGTCTGTTGGTTTAAAACCCCCGTTTTGTTTCCCCCCAAATTGGGGTCTCTAACAGATTGAAAAAAGAGCAGAGAATTGAGGTTTTATCAATGATGTGACGCATTGACCCTGTTGTTACTATAATCAAAGATGTGTCCGTTTGGAGCTGTGACTTTTCTAATACTATACAGATCAGGGGGGCCCCCCGGAACGGGTTCATGCTCCCGCTGTAAATAGTACCATCCCCTTTTATGTAACACTTAAAAGCGGGCCCCCTGGTCTGTTTTGACAGGGTCTGTTTTTGCCCGGAATTTTGCAGATTTGTATCTAAAACAGGGGGTATAGGGAAACCTTTTCATCCCCCGCTCTGCTATTACATACACACCCTTCACAGAAACCCCTTCCACACCCCCTAGATCAGCCCTCTCCTTTTATGTCTCCGTGGGCCCAAAAAATACGCTGATAAAAAGGGTCCCGCCGCAGACCTAGGGAGGCCCCACAGGGTTCTGAAATTGGGGAGGGATCCCCCTAACCCCTGCTCTAACCCAAAAGCCCCTGCGCTCACTCTGCACTGCCACTCTGTCCCCCCCAAATGCACAGGAAAATTTAGGGGAAAGGCTTTTAATTCTTTTTTCCCCCCTTTTGCTCGTCTACCCCACTTACCGTATTTTTCAAAGCTATCATAGGGTTTTTTTTTTAAGGTTGGGGAAAAGTTTGGGGGGGAAAGGGGCCCCCACCCCAAAAAAGTGGGGGTAATCCCCCCTGACCCCCAAAAAATTTAAAAAAATTTTGGGTTTCCCTTTTTTTTAAAAGGGGCGGGAGTCCCCTTTTGTACCCAAGTGGAAAAACTTTTTTCCTTTGGTCTTAAAAGAGGGGGTTGGGGGGGTTTTTTGTTATTTAAAACTTTTTTGTTTTCTCCTTTCTTAAATTCGGTCCGGGGCAAATTTTGGGGGAAAAAGGGGAAATTTTTAAAACCTTCTTTTTATTTTCTGGGGCCCCCATTTTCCCCCCTTTTTACCAACATTTTTTCCACAAACATTTTCAAAAATTTTAAAATTTTCCCTTATTTTTTTAATTTTTTTTAATTCCAAAAGAATTTTTCCTTTTCCCTTTTTTTTTTTTAAAAATTTTTTGGGGGGCCTTCCCAATTTTTAAAATTCATTGGGTTTGGGGGTTTTAATATTTTTAAAATTTTCCTTTTCAATTCCCTTAAAAAGTTCCCTTTTTCTTATTTTTCCCCCCCCTTTTTTCTCTTCTCTTCCCCATTTTTTAATTTTTTTAATTTTTTCCGATGCATGTTAATATTTTTATTTCCCGTCAATTTTTTTAAATTTGAACTGTGTTCTTCCCCTGTTTGTTTCTTTGTTCGCCTTCTGTCCAAACCCTTTTTCTCGTTATCATAGGGCGATCCTCGTGCCCGCTTTTAAAATTTATTGGTCTCTCCATTTTTCACCCGATGGGGATTTTTGGGCCGGTGTGGGTTTTTGCACAACATGTTTTTGGCCCCAACCCAGGCCCGCGCGAACCTTCGGCGCAGCCGGGGGGGGAATCACCGGTTTTAATAAAGCCCAAACGCTGCTTTCCCCGGGCCCCAAAATATTGTTTTCCCCTTTTATAGGAAGGGTGGGGGTTCAAGGGCCAGGCTCCCTAATTTAAGGTCTTTGGCCCCTTCCACCCCCGGGGTGGTTGGGATTTTTTCCCTCGTTTTTGGGAGAGGGAATTATTTTGGGTATAACCCGGTTTTCCCATGTTTATAGTTTTTTTTTTTTGTGACTTCCTTAACCCGGGTTTTTTTCGTAATCTGCCCAAAACTTTTTTTCTGTGTATTTTAAAAATCAAATTTTTCTTAAAGGATTGTCTCGCTAAAAAAAAGAATTTTCCTTTTTTTTTTTTAAAGTTTTGCAAAAAACAAAGTTTACTTTGCATTTTTTGGGCCATTTAAAAGTGTACACCTATTCCTAGAAATGCCTTTTGGGAAAGGGGTGCAACCCGCTCCTCAGGTTTGCTTTTAAACTACGACCTTTTCAAACTCCCTTGATTGGTGCCCCTTGGGGGGGGTATAGCTTCGCCCCGGGGGGGTTTTTCTGAAAACTTGTGGAAGCCCGTAAACACGCCCCTTAATTTAAAAAGAGACCAAGAAAACAGGCGGGGGAAAAAAAGGGTTTCCCCCTTAAAAGGGTTTTATATAATTTTTCACTTTCATTTTTGCTTCTGGGGGGAAAACGTTTTCCAATTTTCTTTTTACTTTTTTAAATGGGATTTTTGGGGGGATTTATTGGGGGGAAATTTGGGGGGGTTTTTTTTTGTTTTTGGAAATTGTTTTTTTTTGTTTTTTTATTCTTTTTATGGGACAGTTTATATAAGGGCGATTTGACCGAAACGGCAACCTTTATTGGGGCAAACAGATTTAAAATTTCTTTCCCTTTTATGGGCACCTTTTATTTAAAAAAAGGGGTTTTTTTCCAGAATCTTTTTTTCCCCTGCAAACCAAACCTTCGCCCTTTTGGGGTCAGAAGGGGGCGTGTGGGGATTTTTTAGAATTGCACATATATGGGCCCAGCAGGATGACATTACCAAAGGGCCCTTTTTTTTCTTTGCCAAAAAAAAGGGGGGTTTTGTGTTTGAATTGGGAAGTAGCTACTTTTTAGCTCAGAGGTAAATCTTTTGCTTCCAGGGAAAAAAGGTCCCGGTTCAAATCCCTGCAGGAAAACCAAAAAACTTGAATTTTTTTTTTTCTTTTCTTTTTAACAAACCTGATTTGGGGTTTTTTTCTTTTTATTTATTTTTCACTGTTTTACTAATTACTAAGGAGTTTCAGAGGACAGGGGTTTGAAAGGGCGTACCTGGGGGTTTTAACACTCAGTAAGCTGCCCGAGAGGGGGGTTGAAATTTTAGGGAGGGGCGCCAAAACTGAGGGCCTCACCCTGGGCCCTTTCCCCGGGGGTGGCTGTAAAAAAAATTTGGGGGACTAAAGGAGCAGGAAAAACAAAAGGTCCCGTTTTTTTTGGTGGGGGAAAAGGGGTTTTTTTTTTTAAAATTTTTAAAATTTTTTGGGGGGGGGAAAATTTAATAAAATTTTTTTTGGGGGTTTAAAACCATCCGGGGGGAGGTGGTGTTTAGATAAATTTTTTGGGGCTGTCCCTTTAAACCCCCCAAAATTGCCCCCAAACCCACCAACTTTTTTTCCAGTGCCCTGCCAGCAAAAAAAATCCAATTTTTTTCTAACAACAGCCCTGGGGGGAACTCTTTTTTCCCCAAAGGGTTTAGTCAAGACAAATCGGCCGGGGGTCCAAAGGGGGAAAAAAGAAGGGCCTGATCCCCATGGGGGAAGGAATTTTTTTTCCGGGGGGCCCTTTTTCAATTTAAAGGGGTTTAAAAATTTGGGGATTAGGTGGGGTTCCTTGCTAAAGGGTTTTTCAAAGAAGGTTTGGAAAAATTAAAGGTTAACTAAAAGCTCAGTGTCCGGGAGGCCAGGGGACCCTGTCCCGGGTCGCGGCGCGCCCCTGCCCCGGGTTCCAGGGAGCCCCGCCCACAGTGGGCCCCGGGGCCGCTGTGCCCCGGCCCCTTCAGCGTTACTTACCCAGCCTCGCTCCTGCTCCATCTGGCTCCGCCCCCCGGCGCGTGGCTCTGCCCCTAGGGGGGCGCGCCCACGCCGGCATTTGAATTTTAAAGGGGGCAGTACACCGGTAATTGGTATTCCCGGGGCACTGTCCTATTTAAACCCCGGGCCTCTTCGGCGGCCCCCCCGGGATCCTTTGTTTATGTTTTGGGAAACTGCTAGAGAGTTCCTGTTTCCCTTCCCGTGTCCGCCGTCTGCTCGTTTCCGACTACGAACCAAAGCCGCCTGTCCTGACCTCCTGCGTGTCTACCGTCTACACCTGACCGCCGCCCTGACCACTTGCCGTACCCGACTACAGCCTGTCTGCCGTTCCTTACCTCGTCCCCTTGCCGCCACCGCAGGAAAGCCCCGCTTTCGGCGGCTTGGGAAAACCCGGGGGACCCACTTAGTTTCCCACCCCTGTTGGGGGCTTACGCCATCCCCTGCGTGGCCAGTGGTCCACCACCAGACGTTACAGTAGGATCCGGCCAGGGATCCCCCCAAAGGTCCCCCTTGCCAAGTGTTCCCAAACACACCACCGTTGGTCAACAATTGCAACAGATCGCCAGCAAGCGCAGCAGTTTGAGCAACTTTCCCCCATGGGCAGCGCTTATCCCGCCCAGCAGCAGCAACCTCCGCCAGTCCCTGTCTTTTTCCTGCCTCAAGGGTTCCCGCGGGCTGAGGGATCCCAAGCCCCCTTCGCCCCTCTAAGTACGACGGGGCCCCAAAAAGCTCTGCAGGGGTTCATCCCCCAAGCTCATCACGTGGAGCTTATACCGATCATTCCGTCTGAACATGCGAAGGGGGCTTTCGTGGTCACCTCCCTCCGGAAGGCCCTGGCATGGGCTACGCCCCTAGGGGACAAAACGATCCAGTGCCCGGCGGATCTACAGTTGTTCTCAGGATTCCGCAAGTCTTCGGGGAAAACCAGCCCGTGCCTCCTCCGCTGAGAAAGCCCACCTAAACTTACACCAGGGGGACCTGTCTTTAGGAGACACGCAGTACAATTCCCGTCTTGGCCCTTTGAACGTCATGGAACAGGTCCTCTTGTGTACCTTAAAGAAAGGGCTCTCAAGCCGATTAAGGGGATGTCTTGGCCGCTAGAGTCTCCCGTTTCCCCTCACGACGTGATCCGTTTAGCAACCCACTTTATTACGTTTCCCTTAAACGGGGGGAAGACTTCGGCAAAGCGTCATCAGCCCCCCTCGCCGGTTTCCTCGCCCGGCACCGGTGTTCCAGAGGGCCTCCTGCGCCCAGTCGCCAACACCCACCAGAGCCCATGCAGATTGATCGGGGTCACCTCTTGAGCAAGAATTGCCCCCGCGCCGGCAAAAGAATTGTGCCTTACTTGGCAGCCCCCACATTTTTGGAGGAATTGTCCCAAGTCCCAACTACGGGAAAACCCCGCACCTAGGATCTGTGGGGAGAGCTTTCCCAGGTGCAACCCTCCTCCTCTCCACGTCGTTTGATGCCCGTCAATTTCTCAGAACTGGTTTTTACCTTCCCAATTTCCGGGTTTTTGGCCGGGCCCGCCGGGGAAATTTATGCACCACCCCCTATGAAGCATACGGGTTCCAGTGGTCGCCTGGAGAAAACCGCTTGTCCCTCTCATCCCTCACGGGGGGCTGCTCATGACACCCATCCATTTTGCCCAAGCACTGCCCTCCATTTGGGGGGCTGCATAAAGAAAAGTCTCCTTCACGTGCTGCCCGCCCTCGCGGTGATCCCTTCTCGACTCCCCTGGCTTTTGGCTCCCCTCTCCTATCCTGGATGGTCAGGGAGAGGTGATTCGTTGGGGTCCCAACTGCATTGTTGGTGGCACCTCGCCCGATTCTTCCTCTCCCCGCCTACCCTTCAGGACCTTGCCCGGGCGCCGCCCGAATATCGGAGTACGCCGGTTGTTCTCTGAAGACAAGCTAGAGTCTTCCTTGCATCGCCCATACGATTCCCAATCGACTTATGCCGATGCCAGCCTCCCCGGGGGGAGTTACCCCGTCGGTTTCCTAGACCCAAGCCATGTCCGAGTACATCCAGGAGAATCTCCGGGAAGGGTTCATCCAAAAGCCTCGTCTCCCCTGGCGCGGGGTTTTTTTTTTCGTGAAAAGAAGGACGGTACCTTGCGGCCCTGCATAGATTACCCGGGGGGTTGAAAAGATCACGGTAAAGAGCCATTTTCCATTGCCGTGATCACTGAACTGTTTGATCGCTTTCAGGGCGCCGATTTTCTCCAATTGGACCTGAGAGGGGCCCACAACTTGGGCCGAATCCGCAAGGGGGACGAATGGAAGACGGCCTCAACACCAGGGATGGGCACTTGAGTACCTGGTGATGGCCTTTGGACTGTGCAATGCTCCCGCCGTCGTTGAGGAGCGAGTGAATGGACGTCTTCAGGAACCTCCCTCCACACTGCGTGGTGGTCTACTGGATGAAATCGGGTGTTCTCTCCTGACCTCGAGACCCACCGCAGCATGTCGTCAAGTACTGACACGTCTAGGGCGGGTGGAACCACGTATTGCCAAGCTAGGGAAGTGCCTCTTCATCAGACTAGCCTCCCGTTTTGGGGTACGTCATCTCCGACCAGGGCCTACGGATGGACCCGGCAAAAACTGTCTGCCGTGTTGCAGTGGCCCGCCCAGTCGGGCTGCAGGGCTATTCCAGCGATTCTTTGGCTTCTGTAACTACTATCGTGCCAGTTCATCCCCCATTCTCTCGATGGTGGCCATCCTCCATGGACTTCATAACTGACCTCTCCTACCTATCCTTGGGCAACCACCATTATTTGGGTGATTACGATCGCCTTTTCCAAAAAGGCGCACTTCGTTCCGTTGCCAGGCTTGCCATCGGCCTCTCACTGGCGGAGTGTTATTCCTCCTGTGTTTCGTCTTGCATGGACTCCCACCAGCAGATTGTCTCGGACCGGGTGAGATCATTTGTCTCTAGGTTTTGGCGAGCCTGTGCTAACCAACTTAGGTGAAGCTGACTTCTAGTCCGCTAACACCCGCAGACGAACAGCCAGTGGAGTGGGTCAAAACCAGTCTTTGGGATGTTAACCTTCGCCATTTCGTCTCGGCGACGTCAAGAACGATTGGTCAATTTCTGCCGTGGGCGGAGTTCTCCAATAACTCCCTTGAGTCGATGTCCGCGGTGGGCCATACTCCCCCCCCCCCCTCCCCCCCTCCCTTCTCCCTCTCCCACGCCGAGTATGGCCCCTGCATCCCGCCCCCCACCATAATCCTTTCTGGCTCGCTGTGTGGCGCACGCTGATGGCAAGATCCCTGTGTTCTCGAGGCCCAGAGCTTGTCGGTCGCAAGAGGTGCGGTACATCAGAGTTATGAGAGGCCATGCTGGTTGCCCAGGTATGAGCACGCGGCCCATGTCTTCGCGCTCGCTTTGTCGCGGGTCCCTTTGCGGCGAGCTGGTGTGATCAGAGAGCATGAGAAGGACTCAAGAGAGGGACTGAGAGTATCCCCCTTCGGTCTTCTCCCCCAGGTGGACAAGGTGTGTGGTCTTGTGTACGTTAGTGTCGTGAGTTGTTCATCGCGTGATCGTTCCTGGAGTTTGGGTAGGAGATGCTGTTGCTCGACACAAGTGTTTGGGAGAGAGGTTGTTGTTAGGGGCGGTGGGTGGGAGCGCGGTAGGTTGATAGGTCATGCATGATGCTGCAGTGCGGAGAGCCCGAGATGTGTGGGACTGTGTAACTAAATACTACGGGCTTTGTGCGTCTTCCTATGATGTGAATTCCTCCAACTTTAATTTCATGTGTGAGTCCATTACTGAGATGAACCTCGTGGGTTAGCCTTAATCAGCAGGTTTTTCCAGAAGGACCTGGCTCATCCTGGATTCCTGTGAGCATGATGCGCAGTGTCTCGAATGGTCAGAAAAGAAATGTGCTGGCGCATTTGAGGAGAGTTCTAAGGGGAAGAAGGATGAGCTGTTCCTGGTGGGGACTGAGAGGGGTTACTGCGGCCCCGAAGGAGGGTCTTGACGTGTCGGTAAGGGGAGAGAAGATCGTGTGCCCTGTAACCGCAACCTCATCTCAGAGATTTCTTCATTTCCAGTAAGGAGATGGGGGCCACAAGGGAGGGGGGCCCAGTGGGTGGTGGTGTAGACTGTCTCGAACGCCCCTGCGACCACTGTCCCGGGTCAGCCAGTCGCGGCCCGCTGCCCCTGCTCCTAGAGGAGACCCGTCGCGCACGTCCGGGTTTTCGGGGTTGCCCGCCTATACGCGCAATGTGTTGTCTAGCTGCAGCCTGCCGGCGGTTTCACTGTACTCGAGGCACGCGCGCTGTCTGTCTGGTGTGTCATGTTCTGTCTGGTTCCGTCATCCAGGCGAGTAGCTCAAGCCACCCTTGGGGTCATGCGCTTGCGCAGCGCCGGGGTCCTTAGTTTGAGAAGTTTAAAGTGGGGGCAGTGCGGCGCGCGGTGTAATTTGGGGTTTCGTTTGCACGGGGCGGGGCTAGATCTGCTCTTTACTATATTTTATGGTCCGCGTGCCCCTTCCGTGAGGCCTCCTATTCGGCCGGTTCTCGTTTGTTGTGTTGTGTCTCGCCAGTTAGGGTAGAAGGCTGTCTTGTGGAGGAGTTCACTGTGTGTGCGATTACTGTGGTACCGATACCGTGTTAGCTACTACGTTTATCGACCTCACGAACCAGAGCTCGCAGGTCTTGCTGGTGACCTGACCGGTCTCACGGTTATGTGTCTTGACCGCGGTCTTACGAAGCCTGGCTCTCGCCTGCCCGGTCCACCTCTAGCTGCTTTCTCCGTTCTTACAAAGTCCTGGCCTCTGCCGGTTTCTGTCTAAACCTCGGTGAGACCTCTTGGGACGCAGATACCTATCAGGTGCGCTCAAGGACCCGCCGAGTAGGTAGTGACACGTGGGTTTGGAACTAACGCGGGGCCGTTCATGCAGCCAAGACCATCTCCCGCTTTGCGAGCGGGCTCCCGGTTTGAGAGAGTAACACTGGCGACAGCATACTTTGATTCACAACATCCACTGGGTGGTGGGCCAACTTCGCGCTCATCGCCGGGCTCGAGTGTTTCACTAGTGGATGCCGTAATCGAACTACAGTGGGTAGGAGTCATGGGAGTTTCATTGTCTCTCCATTTTGGGAAGACCACTATTTTAGTGCCTGCAAGCGTTTAAAGATCTCAGCCTGGATGAGTGTATTTTGAATGTTTGCCGTCAGTATTGCCTAGATCATGAAATGTCTTCTTTTCTCCTCGCTGCTCGAACGAGATGCCCATCCTTATTTGTGTGGAAGTGGCATTCGCGAACGGCAGGTCGCGTCCGTGCAGCGCAAAAACAACTCCAGACAACATGATGTCTTCCTCGCATGGTTCATAGCTGGGGATGCATGTTCGCGTTAGGGCGTGTTGCCAAGTGTGTGCATGTCGAGTTTTTTTTCTTTGTCACAATGAGATAGATTGGTTAGGATGTTAATAGATGGATTCATGGTTATGGATCAACACAAGTTTACAATTGTGTAGTGTTTGCTCGCAGAACACTGGAATGTACTCTCATAGAACGGAAGTGATAGATCTTGTGTGTGCTCCGTAGTGTGCATTTTGATTCAGAAGAACTCATGGATTACTTTGTGGTTGAGGTGCACGATTTGTGAATTGTGTGTTATGTCCTTGTGTTTGCGGTGAGTAAGTTGCTTTCTTCCTGCTTAGGGGTGGCGTCGTTCTCAACCCTCATGTAGGTTGAATACTCGCTCAGTACTCGTTATTCACTGTCTTCGGATTGTAGATGGACATCAGATGTGGTTACAAGCTGTCGCCAGCTCCATGCGCATGCTCGTCGAGGGCGCGCAAGGTCTATTTGCCTTTGTTTCTTGGGTTGATTATGCACATGTGTAGTCAAGCCCGTTCATTTCTGGAGTCATAGAGAACTCAGTCTCTCTTTCTGAAAAGTAATGATGGCTGAACATTCCTTCTAGTTTGTACTTGCATATAATGTTTGTACTGATTGAACGAGGCCCTTCACGTAACTGGAACATTGGCAACCAAGGTATGAACCGCACGCATGGCTGCTACAAGTCCACAATTTTTCTTTTTTGATATCTTAGAAGCTAGATATTTCTTTAGAAGTTACCTATGATGTTACACACAGAAGCTCGTTTCTGGGTGTGTTTTTTACAAAAATACATCGGCGGGTAGTTAATTCAGATGTCTGCCAGTAAACCTTCAGTAGGCTTTACCATAAGACATCGACATCATCATATGAAACTGGTCCGCAGAAATTCTGTGTTAAAGATACATAGTAATTCTCTGTGTATGTATATAAACTATAGACTTTGCAGATAAAAAAATAACAAAATGCATTAAATATAAATTATCACTCTCTCATATATTCTGGCATTTTGGCTATTACAAATAATTTTGGGTTCCGTAATTGACCTTATCAGGTAAAGTTTATTTCGATTTTATGTGTCAAGATTAATGAGAAAAAACATGCATATGTTTCTTTTTATATTGTGTATGGTGTCAATTTCTGGTTGAACTGTAAGTATACCAGCCTTAACTTGTGCGGGGACACCTATGGTACCTATACAGGCAAAACAATAACAGGATCAATATGGATCCAGCTCACCTCAATGATGAATAGGGCCTCCGCAGGTATACACGGTAAGAGCAGACCCATCAGACTCAGATATCTAAAAGGCGTTGATGAGGTTAGTGATACAGCCGTGACAAGGAGGCATAATATAAAAGTCCTTTATTGGAAATCCTTTAAAACAAAGTAAACCACGTAGCATAGCAGAAAAAAACCCTTAAGAAAAACGCCCGACGCGTTTCGGGAGAAACTCACACCCTTTTGCCTTGACTAAGGTGGTTTTCCACCTGAAACACGTCAGCGTTTTCATTATGGGTTTTTTCTGCATTCTGCTACGTTGATTACTTTTGTTGTTTAATGGATTATACCATTAAAAGGACTTTTTATTATGCTCCTTGGTTACCGCTGTATCATCTACCTCATAAACCCGTTTGGAGACCTATGTACCTGCTCTACTATGAGTTTGACATATGTGAATCCGCCTAAAACTTTATGACGTGTACCTAATACGTCAACCTCTCAAGAGAAGCTAGAGACTATGGTGTGAGGGGAGACCAAATGTACCTGCCTTAACTATAGATGGGTGCCTTTCATCTACCTGCCTAACTATAACGGGCACAATGTTTACCTGCCTTACTATAGAGGGGAACTATATATCCATAACTATGAGAGGGGGCCTATTATACCTGCCTAACTATGGCGGGGACCTATGTACCTGCCTAACCATGAGAGGCAACTTATAGCACGTGCCGTAACATATGGAGGGGATAACAGGTAGAGTATACTACCGCTAAGACTAAAGGGAGGGCAGCTCTCTATATACCTCACTATTGAGTAGGGCATATATACTAGTAACTACCTAACCAGACTCTCAAAGGAGATCAGTATTTAATATTAAAGTAGGCTACAAAAGGTGTCCGCGTACCCAATGTTCGCATGCACCTTCGTCCCGACCTATAATGTGTTCACATGGCTGTGGCTGTGATGCTTCTGGGGGGGGTGGTAGGAGCTTCTCAGTATTGAGTGTCTGTGCTGAAGGCTGCATCAAATAGTGAATACTGGGGTATACGGGCTCACTCAGCTTGGCGCAGTTCAACTCTCGCAGGGGGATATTTCTGCGCGGCGATGGTGTGCGTTGTCTCGTACTCGGCGAAGCTTCGTGTTTGACGAGTTCTGGTTATGGGAGTAGAGATTGGGTGTTAGTATGGTATGGGCGTAGAGGTGGGGGCTGATGGGGAAGCATGTGGGGACGGCGGTTGTGTTAGATCTGAGTGCGTGTGGGCGCTCGCTCCGACCGCGCGCAGCACCGCTTTGTGTCTACGATGCTCGACGGACTAATGGAGCCTAACTACGCCCCCCACACCCCATCTACTCACTCCCAAACCCCTACTAACCCCCCACACTTCCACCTATCTCCCCAACCCCCCCCATCACCCTATGGTAGAATTTGGTACACGAAACAGGGAACAACCACAACGGGGTAATCGGGATATTGTACTGTTGGAGTCGGGTGAATAAGTGAAGGAGTTACTAATGCAGTGTGGTGTGTGAGGTTCAGAAAGTGTTCCGCTGTTAGATAACGTATTGTGTGGATGGGGCGTATGGCGTGAAGGAGGAGAGTGATAGAATAGGGGATAGAGAAAACAAAAACATATGTAGAAAGAGAGACAATGAGCCTCTCCGAATCACGCAAAAGGCAGTACGCACCGTGTGAGGTGGCGCGCACGTCCTTTAACTACATTATGTATAAATGAGCCGAGACTTATATATGTACTCTCTTGTTAGAGTCATTTGTAACAACTGGGTGTTGATCAGATCTGAAGGGTGTTGGTGCTCTGTGAGCGAGGTGTGAAGTGTTTCTAATGGGTTGTGTCTAGGCGCACTAGTATTATATTTGGTCCTGATAGGTAGTGGTAAAATTGGAGTTGATTGGTCGTGGTATTGTCGGGATTTCTTTCAGTAACAGTTATAGTCGCAGGGTAACTGTGTGGTAGTGAGATTTGCTACCTCAGATGCCGCACAGTTCACACTGTAGGTTGTGGGTGAAAGATAATGCTGGTGTGAACACCAGCCTGACTGAGGCAGAAAACGTAACACGAGAGTTCCTTGGCCACGGGATGTTTTTGGACCCTAGTAATGCCAGCCTCGAGGATCTTCCAATCAGCGACCTTTTTTAAAGGAGTTCTCTAAATAATTGGCACCAGAATTATCTTGGAGTTGAAGTGGCACACCAAACAATATTGTTCATAGCTCTCACACATCGTTTTGTGGCCTATTCGATCTCTTCACATGACTCAAGCACCATTGCTCTTTAGCCCATACAAGACAATGCTCTCCCGTTTTGTGGCAATGGGGGGGTCACGTCTATTGGGGTTCCTCTCATCTACGGCCTCTCACGGCGGGGAAGCACTGGTGACATTCCCTCACTGCCGCTAGTCAGGCAGCACGGGGGAGCACTCTATTGTAGATAACTGGTCTTAGCAGGCTCACAGAGTAGCGCGAGCTATGTCGGTGGTCTCTGTCTCATTACAGTGCGGTGTGAATATGATGCTGACCATACTGTGACGCCCCGCACATTCGCTTTCAGATAGATCCAGAATCAGGAGATGGCGCTGTCTCCGTGTATACGTGTGCAAGGGAGCACTCGCTCCTCCCTACACTAAACCCTCCTGGATATGTGTATCGGCTACCTGTGCGGGCGCGTCATGCGTACATGTAATTCATGATCAGCGTGTCAGCAGGAGTTTGATAGTGGAGACTGCCGCATGGAGTGATGTGGATGCGGAGGGGTCGACTCGCTGCGAGTTTGTAGGCAGGAGGCCTAGGTCTGGTGTGTTAGGTGTGGGGCTTTTGTGGTGTGTTTGTACGAGCTGTAGTTGAATCTTAGAGTTTTTATTAGCTTTAGGGGGACCTTACCTGGCTACAATGGGGGGGAGATGGGGATCTACCTATGCAAAAAGAGGGGTGCAATATCCTTGGGTGCTACGCAGATATGTTGAGGGGGTATAAGGTGCAAACCAGTGGTGGGGGAGAGGGTACTATCTTGAGCAAAGAAGAATAGATTGGATTGGGACTGTGGTGTGTCGAGTACGATTATATTTGGGGTCTGATGTGTGGACAAGATGTGGTGTGAAGTGGGGTGGTTTCGTCTTGAGTTCGTGTATGTTTTGAGGCACGACCCAATTATAAATATATAAAATATCGTCTGACTCGAGCGCGACTCGCACTGTGTAAGAGCATAACTCTTCAGAGGGGAGCAGATAGGCCTGCGACCGCTATGCGCAAGACTCAGATGAGGAAGGGGGTCATCCTATTCTCATTTGTGGCTGTACTCACAAATGGGGGGCAGCAAATGTCGGGGGCACTTAGATTGCTGTGCTCTCATTCAGGGATGGCGTGGGGGCAGGATACTGGCAAAGATAGACAATTTGGTGATGATATGGGGGGACATTTCTACCGTGTGGGCAGAGACACGAGATATGGGTAGGACGGGGGGCGCGAGTTACGCCTTGGCACTCGCTCGCATATATCTAGAATGGGGGCATCTAGAGGCTTGGGCTCAGAAAACAGATGGGTGGACTTACCTGGCAACAGGAAGGAGGGGCGACTACCTAGGAAACTCAAAGGGGGCACTACATGGCAACAATGGGGGCTACTACCTGGCAACAGAGGGGGCCACTACCTGGCATACAGAGGGGGTCATACCTGGCAAACATCATGGGGGCAACTACCTGGCAACAATGGGGCACTACCTGCAATCCAATGGGGGCACGATACACTGAGCAATTGAATGGGGAGCTAGCCAATTACTATCCTGTGCAAACAGAGGGGCACTACCTTTGGAGCAGAGAGTCGCAGTGGGGGCACTCAGTACGCACTTGAAAACAATGGGAGGTCATCAGGCTGCCAGCCTGGCTGAGAGAACGCACAATCATATGGGGGGCAACTACTCCGATGGTGAATAATCAGAGGGTGAGGTCTATCACTACTTGGCCAACTCTCTATAGATGGTGGGGCATCTCTACTCATGGCTCTCATATAAACGCATATGTGGTGCATTTCGCTTATACTCTAGGCCATAGATACTCCGAATAATTGGGCTTGGGACGCAGAAAGATCACTTAAGGGGTGGGGGCTCCTAGTACTTACGACTGGAAAATACAAGGACAGGGGCAGACTACCATCTGTCAACTATGATAGTGGGTGGGCGCTCATAGCGTATTACGCCCTGGGGCCAAACAATGGGGGCACACGAAATGAGCCATGGCACAAAATATCAATAGATGATTTAGAGGTCTACTACCCTAGGAGAATAGACAGGCTGGGGGCACATCCTAGCTGAACAAGATATTGGGCCGGAGGTTATAGACGTCTATGGTGCTCTAACATCATTTCATATAGGGTGTGGCGATCTAACTGGCTAAAACAAAGGGGGCAAATCTACCTTGGTCAAGAAACCCGATAAAGGCGTGAGCTGACACTGACAATGTGGCGCTAAACTTAAATTGGGGGGAGCTCTAATAACTTTAAGAATATTGGCTCACAACTGGCAGTGGTGGCACTAAGCTGGCTATTGCATAAGCAATTTTGGGAGGATTAGCGTAGATCGAGCATACTTGTTTCGACGAACAGCACAATTGGGGCACTATCGCAATGGCAACTTAGAGGGGGGCTACTGAATCTCTGGCTTACAAATGGGGCGCACTACCATGAGCTAACTCAGAAGGGGAGTACGAACTAATCACTTGAAACAGTGGGTGGTCGCGAGATAACTATCCTGGACATAACAGAGATGGGGCGACGCACTTAGACATGGCACTATTATCACTATGCGAAAGGGCACGCATTGACCTTGTGACACTCTCATATGATACATATGTATGGGCGACGTACCCTGGACAAATTAGCACAATTGCGGGCTCACTTTACTGGCGCAACACAGAATTTTGGGGGGATTTTAGACTTTAGCCTCTACGGCAATTCACAAGTGGGAGGCACTGTCCGTGGCGCAACTGATGAATGGGTGGGCAACTATCCTCTGGCGCGACTCGCATACTTAAATCACGACTCATTGTGGGTTGGACTCCATCCTGTGACAAAGAACCAATGGAGGGCTCATAGAACCACCTGGCTATACAGGTTTTGGGGCATCACTTTAACCTTTGGCGCCAAAAGCCAATTGTGGGAGCACTACGCTGGCACAGAAGAAATTCGGGGGCTAAGACTTCTTAACTGGCTCTCAATAAGAGGATGGGGGGCACATTACTGTGGCAAACTCTCAGGAGGGGCACTCACCCTGGCTAAAACGCATTATAGGGGGAACCACACTTCCATCGCTGCCTCGCGATAACAAGAATGGGGGGTCTAATCTCTGTGTGTGGGTAGAACAGACAAGAGGGTGCAACACTTTAACTCCATGTTGCGCACGCAAACAGAAGTGTGGTAACCTAGCTACCTAAGAGACTTCAAACAAAGGAGGGCTAAACTTGAGAGCCTTGGCATTAGACGCATTTGGGGGCAAGAGATACTTGACTTCAACATGGGTTTTTAATCTTCATTAGAAAAGGGGGCACTTGTACTACTCCTTGCTAAACGATAACAAGGGGTCATCTCTACTACCATGTTGTATTTACCACATATTTTCAACATTAAATTAAAGATTTTTTAATGACATAATCAATCCATCTCTCCATAAAAAGTGTCAATACCTTTTTAATTTTTGTTAACTCCCCATTTCACAACTTTCATAAACATTCTCATTCTACCAAAACTCCGCTTTATCATAGACTAATATTATTTATACTTTATATCAATATGGTAATTTTATTCAAACATCCATAATAAAATAATAAGATCCACTCTCTCTTGGTGTGTGTGTGTGTGTGTGGTGTGTGTGAATGGATTTGGCTAGTTATGTATTGGTGATTGCAAAATTGGATGTTTTGCGACGGAGCTGTGCTACGCTGGGTTTGTAAAGGACATCGCGCCCACTCATGGAGGATCGTGCTCTATAGCTACGCTGTTTGGTTTTGGGCATTGTGTGGGTGTGGGTGGTGGGTCTGTTAGTAGGGAGTGTACTGGTTGTGGTGTTTGTGGAGTTCCTGCGTCTTATATCAAGGGCGCCTCTTTTACGCATCAGCAATAGCGCGATCTTAGGTAGGTGCTCAGAGATGGATATAGACTGTAGGAGGCTGATTGGTGATCACACTCTGTGATAGAGCAAATACTATTTGTATTATTTTGAATTGTAAAAGTGTGTGGACGCTTCAAGTGTGTGGAGGAGGAGAGGAGGCAGTCTCTTATAAGAGGATGGTGTTTATTAAGAGAGGGGAGGTAGTCGAAGGCAATTACGAGGTGCTAATGCAGAGCCTAGTATTAGTAGAGATGTGTGTGTGTGTTGTTGTTTTCAATGTATGCAGTGGCTTGATAGAATTTTATATGGGGAGAGAAATTTGTTGATGGGTGGTACTGCACTCAGGGACGACTATCTGTTTTGTGGGTTGCATGTAGGTTCAGACTAGATTGTTTGTGTGTGCGACGATGCTAAAGTTCTCCTAATTCGCCGCTCAAAGCGTCTGGTCTTAGGCCGTCAGAAGCATGCCAGAAGTAGTGTAGTGAGTTGTGCCTTTGAGAAATTTATGGTATGTTGGTTAGAGGAGACTGCGCGTCATTCTCATTCTCAGAGTAGTGTTGGTGGCAGTGGGATGAATAGGTTGTAGACTAGTGATAGTCTCATGTAGAATGGAAGATGTGAGGAGAATAAGTGTAGGATAGAAAGATCTAGTCTATTTGTACTTTTGTCAAATGTGTGTAAGTCATGAGTGTCAGGGTCGATCGTGATGGTAATGTTGGCAGGCAGTATCGGGGATTGTGTGGTGTTTTGGTCGCTCTACTCCATGTGTAGACTGGGTGACCTCATGCACAGATGCAATAAAAGAGCTGGCACGTGTGTGATTGTAGATCATGTCAGCTTAGTAGGACATTGGCAGTGTCAGGGTATATTTGTTTCGCTTTACTTGGGCCTCATTGCTTTCCTAATATGCTAATATGTGTGAGGTAGTTTTGTGTCAAGTATGTCAGAACACAGTAGTCATTGTGTTTGAACACACAAGATTGTTAGATATAATACTAAGATAACATTCTCAACAGAGAATCACCTGTAAACTTATAGCGGTTAGTGTCTGCTATGTGATGACGCTGTCCTCTGCAGTCTCAGTAGATTTACACACAATGTTGTACCCGCTTCCTCGCGGAGATGCGGCGCGTCTCGCGCGTAGGTACTCAGGTGACTTTCTCTCTTCATCTATCATTAACTATGTAGCATTTGACCAAAACGGATTTTACAGCATATACACCAGTCTCTCATAAACCAACATTAATCTGTTGTGATGCTCATCTCTCTTACAGAATCGAATATCTGGCGCAGATGTTGAATTTGGCGCCTAAATTAAAAGGATATTGTGGTTGATTAACAACGTTTTTGTTATTACGTTTAAGAGAGAAGTAAGGTTAACACAATTGATGGTATCCTCAATGAGTGTTGGATTTGGTGGATAAACTGTGAGGGACTCTCTTACTGGAATGTGTGCTTCATTTTCTAGAGCTCATTGTGTTTGCTCAAAGTGTGTGACCTCATAAGGCTTACTGTAATGCTATACGACTCAATGGTTCTATACACCCCTGCCAAGTTGTGTAGTATTGCAAGATGGTTGTGAATATAGATTTACTTGTCTGATTTCTGTTACTCATCTTGTTATTTACAACGCACTCTGCAATTGTTTTTTAGTGCAGAGCAGCTGTGTTGGAGATAATCGACAGTTGTTTGTCAGTCCGCTACGATCGCTATAATCAAAGTTGAGTAGTGAGATGAGAATCAAAGTGCCTTTTGGTCTCACGTGCCGAGAGCAGGTATACTTAGCATGACATGTTGAACAGTAGTATGGGGAAGCTACGCCCATTTGGGCAATAGAAGTTGAGCTTCTCGAGAATTATGAGTGGGTAGACCTTTGATCAACCAGTAGGTTGGGCAGAGTGAGGATATAATGGGGCTTTAGGATTAGGAGTTCTTACTATTCGACAATGTCGTGCTCCTATGTCACTTGTTGTTGCTATTTTGTTATTTTGTTGTTTTTGTGTGGACTACTCATTCTATATCACCTCTTATGATCTCCGAGATTATGCCTGGCATATTTACCCGATTCTGCTCTTCGTTTTTCTCTCCCCTGTATTATCCAACTTCATCTAATTTTAAAGTGGCAACCACAATGTAATAAATTTCCATTTATCATTCAATAGAGTTTTTTTTGTCAAGAAGCAACAAAAACACTGAATTTCAGGAAGCGTACATTTTATTTCGCTTAGAATGAGGGCCACTCTAAAACTCATATTGACTGGAGGACAAGGTCTTCAAAAATAACACAGAACATCAGATTTAAATATATATGAGAAGATACTGTTTAAATAATATCATGCGAAATCGCTTAAGGTGCATCCACCACTGTGATAACAAGTATTCATACTTTATGGTTAATAAAATAAGATTAGAAATAGGAAAAACCTCAGAATGATGGATTACAACAGAAATGTGACAAGGATGCAATAATAAAAACTCAAATAAGAATATAAGCGTTCAGCTACTAAAAACATTGCGCGGGCGCGGTGCCAGAAGAGCAGACTATAAGACATAAAGCTATAAGAAGAGAAAAAACTAGAAATATGTAATAAATGACAGATGATTAGGTCTTGCAGTCGCAGATACGAGACATTGAAGGAGCAGAAAATGAATATTGCTCTCCTAGAATAAGTGAAAACTATATGATAAGCTCGCGCTCCGTCGCTCAAAATATTTATCTCTTGTAAGACGTTATATAAATATGTGAGAAGAGAAGGATAGGATTATTTAGAACTTACTGTCACCGACATATAATTGTTGTGGCTCGCTCTTGAGATAAGATATAATGCGTTGTTGAGGGTAGATTAGTGATCGTTAGGCTGTAGAGGGGCGTCGAGTGGTGTGGATGAGGGAGGAGTATAAGGCAAATGCGGTGTGTGTTTTAAACTTACGATTTTGTTTGCGCGTGAGCGCACTTATGGGTATCTTACTATTAGAGAGGGAGAAAGAGTCGAGCTTGCTGTGTTTTGGGATTGTGTTGTGTGGGGTTGTCAGCGACAGGTATTCTGATGGTATGCACCCCATGTCGTCGCACTGTTATATGGGAAATCGCAGGTGGTGGGTGTGTGTGTGTGGTGTGTGCGTGGTGTGTATGGACTTTGATGATAAGATTAGATCGAGTGGGGTAGGGTAGTAGCTCGAAAGGAGTTGGTGTCAGCATGAGCAAAGAATGTGAGTGCCGAAGTATTCATAAAATGGTGGTGGTAGGTGAATTTAGAAAGCTTGATCCGTGGTGGGTGGAGAAGACACGTGTTTGGAGGGCCGGCGGGGTGAGAGTGTCTTGTACGTGTGATACGATGCACAGACACTGATAGTGTGGCATGAAGAGATATGGTTTGGAAGGTTGATTAGTTTGAGTTAGAGTGTGCGGTAGATCTTGGAGTTATCGCTACCTGGTGAAAAGTTGTGTAATTGTCTATGGGTCTGAGGTTTTCGTCGTGTGTCCATAGCCGTATTGGGGGTTTTTTGAAAGGATTCACGCGGTCCAATGTACTCGATATCTCTCTGTAAATGTCTCGCGCATCTCGCTAGCTATCTTGAAGTGAGGTATATATGTTGGAGAGTGTTATTAAGGGACTCTGGTTCAGGTCGAGACATTGGGTCTTGGTTTAGTATATGTGATGTAGGAGGTTGTTGGGGGATAAGATAGAGCATTTGAGAATGGATATACTGGGGTAGGCTATACAGCTTTAGTGGTTTTGTAGATAAGGTTGGGTAATGTAAAATGAGATAGATTTTGCGGGGTGTATTGGTGGGGGTATTGTGGTTATGGTTTGCAAGTGGTTGGATATAAGTAAGTTAACTGTGGGGGCTAGCAAGAAGGGGTTGTGTGAGAGTTAGAGAATTCGACTCTGGAGGTGGTGTGTGATTAACGTGATAATGTTGTTGTGTGTAGGTGATGATCTTCAGATGGTGGACTGGATCCCTGTTACTTGTGGGGTACCCAACAGGGTTCAGTTTTGGGACGTATCACTCTTTATATTTTCATTTATGTTCTTTACACATGATTGCACAGTAGATATATAATACGGTGCAGAGGTAATACTAAGCTTGTAAAGTAATCACCACAATAGAGGATAAAAATGTTTTATTACAAAGGGATCTGAGGGTTGGAGGCCTGGGCATAGACATGGAGATGAGGTATAGCATAGATTAATGCATATATTTATGAACATGGGGACGGAAAATTCCATTCCATGATATACTTGTTTATAAACGGAAAACACTGGGAGACAATCGGCATGTAACTGCTCCAGGCAGACGGATTTTGGGGTGTATTAAAAGGGGCATAGATGCAGCATGCATGATTATGTAACTCATTTATTTATCCAGTATAAGTCTCTCAATGGTCAGACCCACACATGGAATACCTTGAGTACTCCAGTTTTAGGCACACAGTTCACAGGAATAAGTAAATGTAGAGCTTGAAAAGGTTTCAAAGGTTGAGTAATACGTAAAATAATAAAATGGACTGAGGGGACTGCAATAACCATGAATGTTTAGCTAAGATTAGGGGTTATTTAGTTTGAGAGAAGATGGCTTTGGGGGGGACAAAAAAAAATTATTTTAAAAGGTCATATAGCGACCCTTTTCTAAAGATCTATTTATGCCAGCACGTTCAAAAAAAGGGGGCATCCTCTATGTCTTGAGGAAAAAAGTTTCTAAAAAACATAGAAAGGGATTCTTTACTGTAAGACAGTGCATGTGGCCTGCCAAGGAACTTGTTAGGGTGATTCAAAAACAGAGTTCAAAAAGGAGTCTGGATGCTTTTCTAGAGCGTAATAATAAAACAAGTTTATAGGATAGGATTCTGCAGAAGGTCGTTGACCAGGTTTATTTGTTTGCCAGATTGAGTCGGAAAATTTTTTTCCTAGAATGAGGAAAATTTGGCTTCTACTCGGGGGGGTTTTCCCTTTCCTCTGGATAAAACACTTTTAGCAAATGGGCTGAACTGGTGGACTCTGTTTTTTTTTTGGCCTTACAATCTATGTAACAGAATGGTGATCACTATCTGCTTCTTTAAAAGTGGACCATATAGCTTGGTTGGCCAGCATTCTCCTTTATTTTCTCCCATTACCATCCCTCAACTGAAAAAGGAAAAAGTTTAAATGGAGAGAGTGGAGGTGAGACGGTGCCAGGCACTTTTGTGTCTTCTAGACATCTCTGGGAGCAGCTTATCTCTTAATAAATATGACTAGGCAGATGATATCGGACTGCCTGACCCTTTTTATCTGCTGACAACAACTGTGGGAGAAGAATCAAGAGGCCACTACAAACATTACATTTATCTGATTTTTTTAAAATTTTGTGCATAGTTACTGGTTCATTTATCCGATTAGTAGTTATTCTTGAAATTGGGAGACTATCCTTTGCTGTAAAGCTGTAATCAAATTTCTTTGGCTTTTCTCCACTCACACATTTCCGGGCGTTTTTTCAGCGTTTTTCGTTTTTTTAAAACTGCTGAAAAAAACACGAAACGGGCCCATAGACTTTAAAAGTAAAAAATTTTTGTAGTCTCCCCAGAATTTTTTTTCCTGCTAGTTTTAGTGCTTTTTGTTTTTGAAAACTGTTACAAAAAGATAAGCAGGGGGAACATTACTATTGGAGTCTATGTAAAGCACTACAGTTTTTTGCCACGTTTTTGGTGCGTTTTTTTTCTTGCAGAAATCCATAGCAATTATAATGCTGTGCATTTCTGCTAAAAAAACGCGCCAAAAAATGTGCAAAAAAAAAGCACTAAAAAAGTCGGCAAAAAAATGCAAAATGCTCCAAAAACTGCCTTTTTTTCAGCAACTTTTGACAGACAATGGACAAAAAACTGAGTTTTATGAACTTTTTTAGGATTTGGTTTTCAGTAAGTTTTTTGTCCAATGCTGTGTAGACCTAGCCTTAGGTGCCCGGGTGATCTTCATGTATCTTAGGTTATCTAGTTATGCTCATGAATATTTGGTGAGACCATAATTTGCTGTTAAAGCTGTACTCATTCGCTTAGGGGCACTGGTGGTCTTCATGTATCTTAGGTAAGCTAGTTATGCTCTTGAATATTTGGTGAGACCATCGTTTTATGTTAAAGCTGTAGTCATTCTCTTAGGGACACTAGTGGTCTCCATATATCTTAGGTAAGCTAGTTATGCTCTTGAATATTTGGTGAGACCATCTTTTGCTGTTAAAGCTGTAGTCATTCTCTTAGGTGCCCAGGTGATCTTCATGTATCTTAGGTGAGCTGGTTATGCTCTTGAATATTTGGTGAGACCATCATTTGCTGTTAAAGCTGTGCTCTTTCTCTTAGGGGCACTGTTGTAAGGAAATTAAATGGTCGAAATTCGTATTTTGGAGAACTTGCTACTTTTGTTGAAGACTTTCGCTGGCCATCTGTCACTGATTGTTTGTTGAGGGCTTTTGGATACCTTACCAGCATCTACAGGAACCCTTGCTATTTGTTGTTGCTGAACACAGTATCTCTATAGGATTTCTAAGTCAAGTGACCCATCCGTAAATCAATTATGTTGAAATACCCCTAAGACTATTATCATACACAGTCCTGCCCTCGAAGAGCATAGCATGAGCATGGTACATCCCCTGAGACATAATATGTGCCCCCTACGATAACACAGGTTAAGGACCTTTCCTTGTTTTGGATTGAGGGTGCTGCATGAGGTTTAACATTGATTACCGTATCTCATTTATTCTAGCTAAATCATACATTTCAGTGGCAAAAATGCAGTTCCTTACTGTTAGCTGCAGATTCACCAAAGTAATTCTATCTAGGTCTTCTACCGACAAAAATTCCCCTGTTCTGAGCCAGAAAATTAATATTTTAACTTGTACCTTCAGAGCACTTGCTGCTATTGCCAAGCACTCAGGTCAGACTAGTTTGAACTGCAGATGGATCCACTTCTGTTAATTCCTTTAACACTTATTTCTCTTTAAGTTCAAAATGAATGCCAAGAACACTAAAGTGGGTAAAGCATGACGAGAACATGAACACAAGATGAACACAAAAGTGAGATCTAGAATACTGGTTCCCAGTCTGTTTGGCTGGAGTGGTTCATAACCATAACAACAAGCACAGCATTTCCCTGGTAGCTAAAAGAAGTAATATGTGGGCGTCAGCTTATTTGGCCACTTATAGCTCACTTCCTGCAGTACCGAAGAGGAAGGAGCTGAGAGTTTTTTATTTTATTTTTTATTTTTATTCTTCACTTTTTAACTTAAAGGGGTTGTCTCTCTACAATGATTGGGTTTTAATTAAAAGATCTTTAAAAAACAAGCAGCTTTGCAATATATGTTCATTACAAATGTCCTACTGATTTTGAGTTAGCCCTGTTAGTAGTTCTACATCAGCTTCTAAAATTCTATAGCAGCTGACCTGTTGATCCTTATCTCACTGGCTGTCAGGTCTGTATGCCTCATACAGGTTGGAGCAGAGAGCCCCTCCTGCACAGAATGCTTCTGTAGTGGAGGGGGGAGGAGGGCTCTGGCTTCTGTGTCCCTGCTGCCTGGATTAACCCTGTGTGTGCCTGCTTCCTCCTTCTCTCTACACAGATAGATGTGACAGCAGTGACCCTGTGTGTTACTATAATCATGATGTGTCTGTAGAGCTGTCATTATAGTAATAGAACAGATAAGGCATGTGAACAGATCATGCTTTGCTGTACTAGTGACACATCCTGAGTATAGTAAACACTTCCCAGCTGCCCTGTGTCTGTTCTGACAAATGAAAGCTAAGCAGGGGGTATAGGAACACTTGCATCCCCCCTGCTCTGGCTCCACACTCAGATCAGCCCTCTCCTGTCTCCTGACTGTGGAGACAGCAGCAAGAGCTGCAGCAGACCTAGGCAGGCACACACAGGGTTAACTCTGGCAGCAAACCCCCCCCTCCCCTTTGCTGTATAGAAGTTATGGAGGAGTGCTGCCTGTGTGCTGAAGGGAGGGGGGAAGAGGGAAGAGAAGAGGCAGACAAGCTAGCACACCCCTCAATTCAACTCCCAGCCACAGACAGAGGCTGAAAGCTTTTAATGAGACAACTCCTTTAAGAGGACACTCTCTGTTACTGTGCATGTGGATATTTTCTATCTGGGACACTGTGATAAGGCGAAAAGGAAAGAATATTGAGGACTAACACAGTAATGTTTTTTATCGAAGTTCAAGAATTTAGGGCCTCATGTATAAAAACTGTCTAGGTCTAAGGGTATGTTCACACAGCTTTTTTTTGGGGCACATTTTCCCATGATTGGCTTTAATATCGCGAAAAATGCGCCCCCAAATTTACGGTATCCATACTTCATAGAGAACTAGGGATACGCCTGTCCCCCGCGCTACAACGTTGTATCGTACCCGGGGGGAAAGAAAATGAATTAAAATTATTCGGTGGCAATTACGCGTCGCAAGTAATGCATGTCTCGGGAGTGCGCGCTGATCAGCGCGAACTCCCGAAACACACGGTGTATTGCGGCGCGTACTGTATGCGCCGCAATATACCGTGTGAACATACACAAAGACTGCCTGTTGCCCATAGCATCTTGCTATGAGAAAATGAAAAGGAAGCTCTGATTGGTTGCTATGGGCAACAAAGAAAGACTAGACAGTTTCATACATGAGGCTCTTCCTGTTTTTGAGGATACTCCCCTTTTCAAAAGTACACCCCTTTTAGAGCTTTAAAAAAGGGTTTTGCCCCAAAGTAAAATTTTTGGGGAATTTGTAAATGAAATAATAAACTTTTTTACCATTTAAACATTATTAAAAATTTGGACCGTTTTTGTTTTAGCTGCCTTTATGATTTGTTTAAGCTCCTAGGGGATACACCCGGGGTGAGAGTCCTCATCTGGTCGCTCATGCTCAGAAACCCTCACCCCGTCTAGGCAGCTACTGAGTGTCCAAACCCATTTTTGTCACCTACCCCTCCCCTGTGTCCTTAGTAATTTGTAAAAAAGTGCAAATAAATAAAGGGGAAAAACCCCCAATGAGGTGTGCATTAAATTAAGAAAAAAAAAATCACAGGTTTGATTCCGGGGGTTTTGAACCAGGCCCCTTGTGCTGGAGGCTAAGCTTTCCCTCTGGCTACTCACTGCTCTATACTAAACAGACCTTTCTTTGACTATAGGGGAAAAGGCCCTGGTGATGTCACCGCTGGTCACATGATATGAAATTTCAAACAAATCAACACCCCCCTTCTGAGACACAGGCTAAGGCTGGATGCAGGGGTTTTAAAATGAGTGTGGAAAAACCCCCTTTAAGTCTCAGGGTATAACAGGAAAATTTAGAGCACTATGTCTTGCATATGCAGAGGCTAACGAACCTACACAAAAACACAAGAATTGTTGTTTTGTCTGTAGCATAGTGTTTTATTAGTACTTAGGGCCACATGATGAAAATGTCTGGGCAAAAACTCTTTGTTGCCCATAGAAAACCCAATCAGAGCTTTCCTCTATTTTTCCAGGCACTATATGAAAAAAAGGGCGCTCGATTGGGTTTGCTAGGGGCAGCAAAGTGAGTTTTAGACCTAAACAGTTTTCATACATGAGGTCCTTAATTTGGGAAAAAAATGATCTTCTATTTATTAATTTTATTTGTTTATATAATGCTGTTATATTCTACAGCGCTGCACAGAGATTGTCATTATCCACATCGGTCCTTATCCCCATTGGGGCTCGCAATCTAAATTCCATGTGTCCTATCGGTATGTTTTTAGAGTGTGGAGAAAACCCACGCAAGAGAGGGAGGAAGGATTCATTAGAAGTAGGTTAATTGTAGTCAAATGCAGCATTTATATTTTTTTACTATTTAAATGTAGATGTTACACATGTGTGACTAGAAAAATATCCATGACTGCAGCACTCCAAAAAGTACTAAGAAAAGGTCAAAAAAAAATCTAACATAAGGACTAGATAGACACATATTTAGCCACACCGAGTGGCAGATTTTAACATATGCATTTTTGGGAACCCAATTTTCACTAACTTTTTGAGCTTATGACACAGGCCACAACAAAAGCAATTCCCCCGGGTCTCCCCAACAATCAGGGAGATTGTTCAAAAATCGCTCTGCCAAATCATAATAAATATGCACTCTACAGCAGGGGTCTAAACTCGTTTTTCACCGGGGCCACATCGCCTCACGGCGTACCTTAAACCCCTTACCGACATTTTGCCGTCCATACGCAATGTCGGGTAGGGGGTTTCCCCCAAATTGCCGATGATCGCACGGCAATTTTTGCGGCTCAAACGGAGCGCGCAAGATCGCGGCATGAAACCAGCGGTTTTACCGCTGGATCTGCGCTCCCCCCGGCCGGGTGCGCTCGGGCCGCGGGGATTAACCCCCCGAGTCGCACATCGTGGCGCGACATCGCGGGCGGGCGGCAGGAGTGAGCTC